>ML789443.1:203564-286486 GCA_009831015.1 Picea engelmannii
GTGTCATTATTGTAAATCCTTCAATCATATCCCAAGTTGTTCTTAAGGGGGGATGTTAGGATATTTAGACACTTAGGAGTTAGTTAAGATCTACTTGGTCTAATATGTCGTTAGGTAAAAGTGTGTTTCTTTAGTATGCATTACTATGCATTTGTAGTTAGCAAATCCGACGGTCACAATATGTTCCCGACATAAAGTGATCTGACGGTTCATACTCTCCTCGATCTTAACGACCATTGATCCGTGGCTTAATACCTAATTGGTCCATGATCTCTATTTAAAGAGCATGGAGGGCCATTTTCCGATGATCGATTGTGAGAAACTCTCTTGTAAAATCTCTCTGTAATCTTTTTCTTTGCATTAATAAACTGCTCCAAGTGGTTGCGTTGGCTGGGGCCGTGGATGTTTCCCCGTAGGGGTTTTACCACGTGAAAACATCGGTGTGTTTATCTTTGATCTAGTTATGTGAGTGGTTACTGAAGGTGTTCGTCCTCTGTTGGAATACCTGTGTTGTCGAACATCTTGGAACCCCTTTCATAGTGCTCTATTTTCCATCTCCATCAAGACATGTAAATGTCTTTCTATGACAATCTAGGATATCATTATGCTTTTCCAACCAATCCATTCTAATTACAATATCATAAGACCCCAATGGTATGATATTTAGATAAACACTAGGATTCAAACCATTAAGACTTATGGAAAAAACTTTGACCATATCATGGATTCTCCTTTTCGTTCCAGTGTCTAGCTTAACCAAAATTGATTTCCCAAGCTTCCTTTTCTCCAAATGTAATCTATCCTTTATTTTAGTATCAATGTAACAATGTATTTCTCTTGAATAAATTAAAATAGAAACAGGATAATTTATGATCTTATCTTCCACCTCGATCATGTTGGATTGGTATTCCTCTTGTTGATCATCTAAAGATGCATAAATTCTTCCCATGTCTTCGATTGTTGTATCCTCTTGGATGTTGTGCACAATATTCACTTTGTCCTTTCTGTGGAGGAAATCCTTGTACATGTGATCTTCCTTACACCCCCAACATTGGATTGGTGGTCTTCCCCTTTTTCCCAAGGAGTATTCTTTCTTGGATTCATCCTTGGCATACTGATATTGATGATTTTCATTAGGCTCATTTATATTGAAAGTAGGTTTGAATACATTCCTCCTCTAATCAAACTTCTCCTTCTAAGAATTTTGCATGGATTCTCTTCCCTGGCCTTGCTCATACAGGTACTTAGCTTTCCTAATGGTCTCAGTCAAGGTCTTGGGATCATCATATCGATTCTTTCTTTAAAAAGGGCCGGAAGACCACTCAAAAACCTCTGCCCTTTCACCTTCTCATCATTTATGATCATGACATACTTTAACAATGCCAAGAACTACTTCTCATATTCTTCCACAGTCATGCTTTCCATCCTGAGTTCAAAGAACTCCTGCATTTTCTTGTCATAGAAATGTTATGAGAGGTACTCCTTCTTGAAATACTTCTTGAACTTCTTCCAAGTGATATTACTCTCATTAATATGTTCCACTTGCTTTAGTTGATCCCACTACATAGCAGTTTTCCCATGTAAATGGTGGGTGGGAATTATGGCTTCTAAGTTTGATGAATAGTTATGCAATTGGAAATATGTCCTGAGTCCAAGAAGCCATGCTTTAGCATAATCTTCCCTTTCTCTTTCACCATCAAAGGATGGTGGCTTAAATTTCCTTAGCTCTCCTTGCAAACTATCCAATTCATGCCTTCTTCTTTGGTTCCTAAAGAGAGACACCCTTGGAGTACTTATTGTATCTTTAGATGCATAAGACCTTCTTTTTGAGTAAGGAGGTGAGTGGTTTCTAATAGTTCTACTAGAACTTCTTGAATAACCATACTTTCTGTGGTTATCTCTTCTTTCATGATACCTACCTTCTTCTTCTTTCTTTGAGGCATTATTTGTTTATCTCTACAACTTATTTAAGCTCTGTGGAACTCGAGCATTTATCTGAATTTTCTCTCTCATCAACCTCTATTTTCAAGATTCTCACAGTTCTATCGATGTTTATTTCTCCTCTTGACCCTTGTGTCCATTGGAATCTCTCTATGCATTACCAAATCTGATATTCTGAACTTCAACCTCTTTATCATGGCTAGAGGCTCCCTCACCTTATTCCATTTCTCAAATACACATTCTTATATTGAACTAATATGTTTATTTATCCTAATTCTACAAAATGTGCAAACCACCATTTTGTTAGAATTGTGCATATAAAAAAAATTGTTGAACAATGTTATAGGTCCTTTCTCTTCTCAATTCATGAAGAATATATCCTCATTCTCCACAACATAATAGTTCCCTGTTATCCTTTAGCCAATACATAATTCAATTTTTCACAAGCTCTTCCTTCAACCCATGTCTCATGTGACCATGCCTTGAAACCACAAGCTTAGTCCTTCCTTAGTGCCTCGCTCCGTGTCCTTTCACACAAGGGATTTTGCGGACCACATAAATGAGGGATTGGTTACCTCCCAGGACATTTTTACCTTATCATGAGACCCATGCGGAGACCCAGTCCTCCGAGATTTGGCCTTTGGTTGTTCTCTGTTGTCAACTTCCAATTCCTTCTGGAGCTACACTTCACTGAAGTATTCACTAACTCCACCAAAAAGGATCGGACGATCGAGAATTGATCTCCCGTCAAATGGAAGGACCCATGCCCCAGCTGGAGGCTTCAATGGAAATTGATGGTTATGACTTAATCAAGAATTGATATGGACGGTTCTCAACCAATTTGAAAATTTTGCGCTTTGGGGCTCTGGGACGTTCAGCTCCCATGACACTCAACTCCCTCGTAGAGACAATTTGTCAAAGTATTTACTCTACTCCTCCACTGCTTAATCCAATAGTAGAGAAAGGTCTCGAAGGAATCCTAGATCGACAGGTTGTGTTCCTTCATGACTTAAGGCTTCGACACTTTTTCCTGGTAGAAACTTGGAAACCCTCAAAGTCACATACTCCCAGAGCTGACACGACATGTTGACATCACCCACGGTGACGTAGAACCATGGAACATGTGTCACATGTTACTCAAAAATAGAGAGATTAGGGTCTAAAAGGTGTTGAATCTAGGTGACATGTGTCCCCACACAAACCCCTGCCACATGGTACAAGCCATGCCATCAATCAAATTTGGGACTCCAGAGATCCGAGCTTCAGAAGTTTCCTAAGTCCAACACATGCTACACCTTGGATAGCCAAACATCGAGAGAAATCAATGGCTCACACTCCTCCCACAACCAATGGATATGATTAACTTTGGGCTTCGGGCTTCACGGATTCTCACTCCAAGTGACCCCCATACTCCCTAACTACCGAATGTTAGCACTATGTAAATTTGTTTGGATGATAAAACAAACGATAGAAGTAACCTACAAACCAATTTTAGGTTGGATTCTAACCCTTCCAACCAGAGAGGGCTCTCTCAAACATGTAAAGACTGAAAATACAAAAAAAGATTTGGAAATGAGCACACATAGGTCATATTCTGCAATAGGACAAGTTTGTTTAGTTTTTTAAAAGGGTTGGTAGGACAAACAAAAGGAAGAAAGCATTGGGAAATGGGGTCAAATCCTGAAATATACTATGAATATTAATACAACTAATGTACTCCTGAGGGAAATGAGTCAAAGTAAGCATATCCATCAACAATAAATAGTATTCAGATGATGGCAAGACAAAAAAAATAAAATCTGATTACAACTGAGAGCATCAAACAAAGATGAATTCTCAATTGTAACTTTAGAATAAATAACATAAGGATGACTACAATGAATAGAGCACTTAACATAGACTGAATTCTAGACCTGTAATCATTAAACACAATAACTGCATTAACCATATGAAATGAGCATCTATCAAGGATGAATTCCAATCATGTACTCTTAACTATGCTTAGAAGAAATAACATTAGTGAAATGAATGCGAACTAGAGGAAAACACACTAATGAATACACCATGATGAATCTCGTCTATTAGATAGCAATACAATACTGTATTAATTCATAAGAACATTATTAGAAATTTACACACAGTCCCTTCACCTTCCTAGCTGAAAGTCCCCCTTTTTCTCTACTCTTTTACAATGAAATATATAAAACTAAAGGCCCCTTCTAGCTCACAACTTCGAACTCCAACCCCTTTCCCAAAATAAAAACAAGAAACATAACATGACACGTTTTAACTAATCTCCTACTTTTCAGGAGAAACAATAGGTTTCAAAACAACACCTGTAATTCTCAAACTGTAATATCTATATAAAATATGAGAGTGGTTTTTTTAGATAAGCTCGTTCTGAAGAAAAAAATTTCTTAGTTTCTTGAAATTCATCTCCATATGGCTGGAATATGTGTCACAAAAAAATATCTCGAACAAATAGGGCTTCAATATTCCTTCGAATCTCCTGATCTATGATACCTGTGTGAAACATGAACAAGGTTAATGTTCTTGGGTCCGTTCTTGACAACAACCTCCTTTGAATTTTGAAGATTCATTCAGGTTCATACAACAATCATCCTATAAGTCTCAACTGCTGTGGAAACTGACTACCACTTCCTCTTTGAAATGTCACTTATTCTTTTTTCAAATCTAATTTTACTTATCCATATTCTCCTTAAATATTTTGGAATAATATATATGAATAAAAATAATTCCCAAATAATTTTTATCCTATAAAATTAAATTTCCATATTTTATTTCATGACGATGGTTTTGAAAAACCATTTATTGCTTGCTTAAATATTTCAAAATAATATATTTGAAAAAAAAAAAATCCCAAATAAATTTTATCCGTAAAATTAAATTTCCATATTTTAATTCATGTTTGGTTTTGAAAACCATGTGTTCAACAATGTTTGGTAAAATATTTTTAATCTTCTTCTTTTAATTCTGTAAAAATATTGGATAAACAATTATCCAAATCTTCTATTCACGTGCATTTTCCCATTCAATTCTTTTCCATGACAATAAACATTAATTTCTCTGCCGTAAAATTTAATTTTTACATTTGTAAAAACTTTTCACAGTGAGGAAGAATTTCATTTATTGGAAATCCCATTATTAATATTGAAACGAACTCTCGAAAAACTATCCTCATATGCTATACGTTTAGGAAACCAAATCATATAATAAATGTTTTCCATAGTATTTTGGAGCTTGCAGAGAGTGGTTTTAATACTTAACACTCCATCTCCTAAAATGCACCAATTAAGAACATGTATCCCAACACCAAAACAATGGTTTGAATTTGGAGACCAATTCAAAAAAATAACTCACGATCACTTTCAACCCCGAAAATGGATATGCACCCTCCATCCACCCTTTGACTTTTCAATATTAAAAATTGAGAGTCATGGAGGTCATGAAGTAAATCTTGGATTAAATATTAATATAAATATTTTAATATAAAAGTATTTATATTAATAATAATAAACCTTTTTCCATTTTTATAAGGACTTTGGGCATATGAGGTTTATCACATGACTTTGTGGATAGGATAAGGGAGCTTAAGATTAATAAAAGGAATATTTTTAATTTTCAACGGGAATATGATAATAAGGGTAAAAATGAATGAAGTGATGGAACAGAGGAATTTAGATAAGCATTAAGGCTAGATATAGGTTTGGAATATTTTTCAATATTGATTCATGGAGGGCATGACTATTTTGGATGATTAGTCGAGTGAAGGATTGAGGTGATGCGATCTTGGTGGAGCTGGTGAAAAAGTTTTAAAATGTGAATGGAAAGATAACACAAGGGAAAGATGCTTTGGAAAAATTAATACAAATTAGCATGTGATAACATTGGCTCCAATGGGGATTCTATCCTCCCAGTGATGTAGAAAATAACTTGTATAATTGGTGCCTGATCCATTGGGATTATCCCAAAAATTGTGTGTACCCTACTCTGACCTATCACCAGTATCCACTGAAAACCCAAATCTGTACCTTTCTATCAACTAAAAACTGAACTCTAAATAGACCACTACAATCTGAATGTACACACTGCTGAAAACTCAAACTGAAAACTACTTGACCAACAAGCTTATTTGCACACTCCTATCTACTCTAAAATTTTTGAAATAAATACTCAATCAAGTGATGCTAAAGTGATAATGTAGCCAATGAAGAAATTATCTTCTTGATTGCCCTTTGCTCAAATTTTCTTAAGAAGACAGAGAAATGTAAAATATGGTAGCTGAAAACAAAAATTGAATCCAAAATCTGAGCTTATGAATGAAACAAATTCCTCCTTCATTGATGACTGTAATAGGATGGCCAAAGGATCTTGAAATCCATGAAAAATCATTTCTTCTTGATGAACAAAAACATAAATACAAACCTCATTCATAAGTGTTTGTTGTTATTTCTCTATTTCTTCAGTTATGAGAATATTGCCAAATGAAATGGCAGCAATAGGTTTTTTTACTCTTCCATGCATATCAAAAAAACATTCATACATCCTTGAACATCTTCAAATATGACAACCATATTATGTGTATCAAGGTTATCCTCTTCTTCATCAAACAATTCTAATTTTGTTTTATTAACCTTCCGGAAATTTGCTTGAGGAAAGTCATTTTGACTTTCAAATGAATGAAGGGAAATACGTTCATGCACATAATCTTTTTGCAAATTTGAAAATCTAACAACATGAACTGTTTCACAGTCTAGATTTCCCATGGATGCATTTTCAAAACTACGATTTTCAAAGGAATCAAATAAAAAAAAATTATCTTCATTATCTTTCTTGTATTTCCGATTGAAAAAGTGGCATACACTGTTTTGTTACTTTCCCGAAAGTCTATGTCATTTATTTGTTCACTGCTTGAAGTATCCATAGATGTAGTTTTAGAACCCTCATCCATGTCTAATCCACTTAGAATTTGAACAACGACATCATTCATAGAGGATGAAAGACAACTTTGAAACACTTTGTCTTGCTGAAAATCTTGTTGAATATCTTCATCAAGTTCAGGAAAAGAAAATTGACTTTTAGCAAAAATTCTTTGATCATCTTCATCTTCAGCCAAAGGAGGTGATACTATTTGTTGTTGGGATGAATATTCATAAATGGATTCTATGATTTCATCATTCATACACCCTTCATTACCAAAAATATTTTGAAGGTACTTAATGAAACTATAGCCCTAGTTAAATAATTAGTTGTCATAGTTAAATAATTACTTAAAGTATATTAAGTTTAATTAATTAATTAATTAATTTTCCTGAATTATTAATTGTTTAATGTATATTAATTAATTAATTAATTGATTAATTAATTGATTAATTAACTCATTAAATATTTGATTAATAAATTTAAGTTTAATAAATTTTAATTTATTAAATAAAAACTTGACATATCGAAAGATGGAACCATTAAGGAGAAGGGGATAAGGTGGTTGGCATTGAATGGAGGGATAAGGTGGGTGAGTCTTAATGAAAGGAATAGGGCGGTGAATGAGGAAGGGAGGAAAAGGAGGATATAGGGGGGGAAACACTTGGGAGAAGGGGACTTTTGGGGGCAGGGAGCATTTTTTTGATAAGGGAGACTGTATTGGGCATTTTCACTTCTGGGAGATTGGGAGACCGTATTACGGGTTTTACCTAGAGAGGATTGTGGAAGGACTATTACAAGGGGGCACCTGTTGCTGGGAGATTTGGGCTCGGGGGCCAGGAATCCTTACAGAATCCTGGAGCTAGGGAGCCAGAGAGGCTCTGTTCCTAGATGGTTGGGTGGTTAGACAGGTTTCGGCAGATCATCAGACAGAGTTGGATAATTTGGGCAGAGCATTAGGCAGAGCTCAAGAACAACAGTAGCATCAGTTAGAGGTAAGCATTTTCATTTTTCTGATGTGTTATATAATTTATTATGATCTGTTCATAAATTTTATTTAAGTCGAATGGTTATATGTTGGTTATGAAATTATGAAAATGTTAAGATAGCATTTCTTTAAAATATTTTGTTTGTTTGTTTAATAAGGCTCTGTCATAATAGACCTTACACATGGTATCAAAGCTTCTAGTTTAAAAACTTGGACCAAGGCCTACCTACCTACCCACATGTAAGAAGGAAAGTTTAGGAATGGAACTGTTCCAACCCAGAGATTTAAACAACCCCTAAATAAGTTATATTGAAACCCCTTACATCAATTTAGAAAAAGCAGCCCTCAAACCCTAATTAATATATGTGTGTGTAAATATGAATCTAGGCTCCAAGCTCTAGCTCCACGCAACCTACAAACAAGAGTACCAAGCCTATTCTTAGTTGGCTAACTACACCCTAAATAAATAAATAAATAATGTTCCAATTATCAATTTAAAAAAAAAAATGAGCATATTATTCAACCAAAAATAAAGTTGCAAAACTTGAGACACCTGAAAGTTGAAAAACAAAAATGGGGAATGACATTGCTCAGTATATCTATTCGGATTTAACACCACGGTGGAGTAATTTGGATGAATTAGCTAACAATATATGTTAATGAGGAATCGCATGTGCACAGGGTTTGGTTGCAGCCAAGAGCATGCTGGATACTATTGCATCTACATCATTTCTTGCTCGGTCACTTAAAAGTGATTTGACTAATGGCCAACACAAACTTTTATCTTTAGCAGAGAGTGTAGGGACAAGTTTTTCTCTTGTGGGTGCTTTAAAAAAAAACCAAGACAATGATGGTTGTGGTGGGCTGCCTGAGAAGACAATCTCACTCGAGGACCTAGAAGAATCATTTGGCCCAACTAACGAACTTTAGAGATTGTTCTATGATCACTTTAACTGGATTAGAAGATGAAAAACTCATATATTAACCAATTTTGGAGATGAAAAACTTATACTCGAATTATGGTAAACTTTAAACTTTAAAAACATGAATTTCCAATCTTAAAACTTTGAATAAATCTGAAAAGATTAAGGATACATCAAGGCACGACCTGCTTAAAGTTTACAAACTTCTTTGAATTTCCATGCACCCGAGAGTTTTACCAGGTCACATGCCAAATCATACAACACCATGTTGGCGTGAAAGACCGAGCACCAAATCACAATGGAGGAGCCCAGGAAGGAGCATTATACATACATACACACACATATATATATATATATATATATATATATATATATATATATATATATATATATATATATTTGTATAATAATAAAAAAAAAATATTGGGCCCGAAGACTCAATCTCCAATTAGTCGAGCCAACTTCACGAGTTGTTGAACTAGGAACCTAACACAACAACACAATAAGTTATCACCAACTACCAAGATGCAAATCCTAGTGCACAGGCAATATGCACCAAGTGCAAGTCACATGGAGGAAGAGCTCATGAGGGTGCCCAAAAGGAGTACTCATAGCCTAAACTCCACGTTTCATAGAAAACACTGGAATTCATAGCCTTCTTTCTATTGATGATATTATTATTATTTAAGCTATCAAGCAGGATCATAATAAACACATGGACCTCTCCGGCTCCATGATTTTTCAAAGCATGCAAAGGCAAAGCATGCAACTTTTCTTCATAAGTTTGCTCAAATTGGGCACCAAGTTCGGCTTCCCCATCAGTCTGGCACAATTGAAAGACATCTCGGAAAATGAAAGCTTGTCAGGGGGCTGCAATACTTCTACACATTGAGCTAATCTGGTGAGGAATTCCCATAGGCATGATGGAAAATTTTGACAATCACAAAAAAAAAAAAAATATCCACTAAAAATAGCACAGCTTTATCCAAATCCGACTAAAAACCACAATAACTGATCAAAACGAAATGAATAGGTGTATTCTCGGAGGGGATTCAAATGTGGGTATGCACAAAAAAAAATATATTTAATGCAACAGGAACTTATATCTCGGTATGCAAGAGGGTTTTCTTTAATACTGAATATTGAATTGAAACCCTTGACAAGTTAGGGATTCAATCTGGACACAAAGACCTAAATATGATGACAACAAAAATGAAATTGTGTATAATGAAAGATACCCAACGGGATTTCTATACAAAATACTATAGAATTGTTCAATAAACTACACAGAACATACAAACACAAGGGAAACAGGGGGAAATTGGTTTCAGGGCAATACAAAACTACACAACAACTGCAATCTGAGAATGGATACCCTTGCACTACCCTTCAAACAAAGGAGGAGAGACCACGAGAAATCCCACGTCCAAGCGACATATCATGAGAAATCAAAGGAAAAAAGTCGAAACTGAGCACCAAGTCCATGAGCTACCGAGCCAAGCACCTGCAACGCAACACAAAATGGCCAAGTTAAGATCCAAGTTGAAAGCACCATATATGGCCAGGTCAAAGCCCGAGACCAAGCAACCAACTGATAGACCACCAGATCCAAGTGCACCTGCACCAAACTCAGCATGTTAAATGAGACAAGACCAATATTCCAGAGGCCAATCCATCAAGGGAGGAGCCTGCGGCCATTACCATAACTCCGCCACAGTTGCAGAGTGGGAGAAGCCTATACCACACTTGCATAGTGAGAAAGACAACAAGTGATGGAGCATTAGGGTTTGAGGATAGTTTAGGGTTTTGGATAGAGAGGCATGTAGGCTTGGGAGTCTTTGGAATGAGCATGGTGAGGCAAGGGCACGTGGGCCTCATGCGAGGACCCATTGCCCACGTTAAAATTTTTTGTTTTCTTTTTATTTATTTTTATCATTATTTTGTTTATTTTAGTTTTTTTATATATTTGTTATTATCATTTATTATTTTATATATCTTTTTATTTTTCGGGGGGTTAAAATTTTAATGTTTTATAATTTAAATAATAGTTTGAATTAAATTTAATAATTTAAATAATAAATTGAATAATAGTTTGACTTAAACTTAAAATTTAAATTTTTTTTCCCTTAAATTATTATGTGTTAAAACATAATAATAATAATGTATTATTAGTCAAAAATGTTAAAACATAATAATGTTAATCATGTTCTAAAACATTATTAATTAACTATGTTTTAAAATTTATTTATAATTAAAATTATGTTTAATTATATTTAAATTTATGATTCATGCTTAAATTTAAAACTAGTTAAAGAGACTAATTAAATTGTGTTAAGTGAAAAGTTAAGGACTTAGATCGAGATAAGCGAGAAGGGGGGGGTTTCATGTGCACTAGGAAGGTAAGTTAGAGAAATTGGTGAGAATGGTGCAATGCTAGCGTAGCTACTTGGCGAGGGATTCAGTAGTTTTATTAGGCAAAGACATCAAGCTTAGATGCTTTAACCCTAAACTAGCCACTTCCCCTAAAGAGAGTAACGTCTGTTTATAGACAAGTAAAAAAAACTTACGCCTAACCCTGTTTTCTAGTTTAAGTTGCGCAAATGTGAAATGTCCTAGACTCACCCTGACAAACTTTGGTTGATGCATATTCAAGTATACAAGATGGTTAGGACAAGAGGAAACCAAGGCAGAGGGGTATCGATGCAGAGACCGCCAGCACCACCACCACCATTCCCTGAATTAGCTCTCATTCTGTGCTCTTTGGAGGCCATAAATGAGACTTTAAAGGGGCGTCAGCTAGCAGGGATTGAAGTGGAACCCCCACCATCTGGAATGGGTAATCCTGAAGCATCGAGGGATTCAGGGGGAGGGCCTCCACTCGAAGACATCACTAGAGAACTGGAGAAGATCAAACTTCCATAGTTTGTTGGGGGTCATTCCAGTGAACATTCATAGGCATGGTTGGAAGGCATGACAAGGTGTTTTGCCTTAAGGGACTATGCGTCCACTTCAAAGGAAAAGATAGCAATTTTAAGTTGAGAGATAGTGCCCTGAACTGATGGGGAAACCTGGAGAGCCAATTGCACCTTAGCCCGAACACCATCTCTTGGGAACTTTTTGAGGAAAGGTTTTGAAGGAAATATCTACCAGCTTACTACGAGGAACAACAGGTGGGAGCATTTCATGCTCTAGTACATGGAAACGAGACTGTAGAAGAATATGAGATCAGGTTTATGGAATTGGTCAAATATGTTTCATACATGGATAATGAAAAACGACAGGCATAACGCTTTGTTTATGGGTTAAACCCTAAGATAAGGGCCATGGTGCAGATATAGAAACTGTCTTCAGTATTAGAAGCAGTCGAAAATGCACTTTATGCGAAGGAACACATGAACTTAAATGGAGGTACGAGATCGACCTTTCTGCATCATCCTGGATTCGTGGGGAAGGCCCCAAGGACATTTCCTAGGGGAGGGGGCTCAAGGCCACCTCCATATGGTAATAGAGTCACACCAAGGACAATCACCATAGGGATTTCAATGGAATCAAGTGCAGGATCTTGTTCATTACCAACGAGGTAGGCAGGTCAACGACCATCTCAGAGAGAAGCTAGTAGGGGCAGGGTTTCCAGGGGAAGGAAATCATTTTAGAGATCGTCATAGAGCAGTGTATAGGTTCCATCTCGAGTTACATGTTGGGGATGTGAAGGACCCCATTACCAGAATGACTTCCCAGAGTTACAAGCAGGGTTTGTGCATAGAGAAGGAAAGTCCCCGATGGGAAGAGCAAGTGGTAGCCACTAGATTTATGAAGCAGTTAATAATCGCCAGGTAGAACATCAATCCATGGTGGTGGAATCGTCAGGTACGCTAAATCATATCAATGTTAAAATTTTATTTGATTATGGTGCTACAGATAGTTTCATTTCACCATCTGCATTGGAAAAGAGTGGGTTGGAAGTCTACGAGCACCATGACTTTAAAAAAGTTGAGATGGCTTCGGCGGAAAAGCAAGTGGTAGGACCTAGCGTTGATAATTTTCTAGTAGACCTGGGAGTGTGTACTACCAGGTTGAAGGTATACGTCACTGCTCTAGGGGCATATGACCTAATCATTGGAATGGATTGGTTATAAGCCCATCGAGCTATGGTAGATTGTTTCGCAAAATGGGTGCTTTGTGTTGACGACGAAGGTAGGCCAATAAAGATCTAGGGTGTACGGAGAAAGGTGTCTCTATGCTTTATCTCAACTATGAAGGTTAAGCGATGCATGAGGCAAGGATGTCGACTTTATGTAGTGGAAGCAATGAGTGAAAGGAAAGGACCCTCCTTGGATCAGTACCCAGTATTGTCAAAGTTTAAAGATGTTTTTCCGAATGAATTACCAGGGTTACCTCCTATGAGGGAGCTTCATTTTACTATTGAGCTAAAACCTGGTGCAGAACTAATTTCCAAGACTCCGTATCGGATGACAGTGATAGAAATTTGTGAGTTGCAGATGCAGTTGAAAGAGCTACTCAACTTAGGGATAATAATACCTAGTGTCTCACCTTGGGGTGCACCAGTAATTTTTGTGAAGAAGAAGGATGGTTCCTTACGACTATGTATAGATTACAGGGACTTGAACTGTGCTACAGTGAAAAATAGGTACCCAATGCCATAGATGATCTCTTCGATCAGATGAAAGGAGTAGTGGTATTCTCAAAAATTGATTTGTGATAAGGGTATCACCAGTTAAAGATTAAGTAAGGCGATATCCCTAAAACTGCCTTTCGAACTCGGTTTGGGCATTACAAGTTCGTGGTAGTACCTTTAGGATTAACCAATGTGCCAGAAGTATTCATGAGCCTCATGAACGACATATTCTAGAAGTACTTAGACTATTTTGTACAAGTCTTTCTAGATGACTTCCTCATTTATTCCAAAAATGAAAGAGAGCATGAGCAACACTTGTGAGTGGTGTTGTCCTGCCTTAGAGAGAACAAATTGTATGGGAAGTTGTCGAAGTGTTCCTTCTTCCATAAATAAATATACTATTTAGGTCATATCATTTCCAGCGAAGGAATCTTTGTGGAACCAGAAAAGGTAAAGGCCATTATGGAATGGCCAATGCCAAAAAATGCTCACGAGGTAAGAAGCTTCATGGGGCTAGCAGGTTACTATCAGATATTTGTGGAAGGGTTCTCTAAAATAGCAAAACCCGTCACCATTTTTCAGCTCAAGGGGGTCAGGTATTAATGGAAAGAAGAATGTGATAGTGCATTCATCGAGCTTAAGAGGTTACTAACTAGTGCGCCAATTCTACGAGTGTCAGATATGGAAAAAACCTTCACAGTCTGCACGGATGCCTCGAAGCAAGGGTTGGGGGGCGTGCTAATGAAGGATGGAGGAGTGATAGATTATTCATCAAGGAATTTGAAGAAACACGAGGATCTTTATGCTACTCATGATTTATAGTTGGTAGCTGTAATGTTAGCTATGAAACTTTGGAGACACAATCTAGTGGGGCAAAACTTTGATCTCAAAATAGACCATCAAAGTTTAAAACATCTCTTCACTCAAAGCGATTTGAATTCCAGGCAAAGGTGATGGAGTGAGTTCATGAGTGAGTATGATTTTGGTATTTCATATATCAAGGGAAAAGAGAATGTGGTCGCACATGCCTTGAGAAGGAGGCCATGTGTCTTCTCCTTGGTACCCTTAAAATTCAATCTAAGGGAATGTGTGTTGACGCAACTCCATGGAGACAGTTGGTATTTAAGGGTTACTTCAAACCTTCAGAGTGGGAGGAAATTAGATCCAACGTATGAAGGATATAGTCTAGAAGTATACAGACTATTAAGATATCGAGGAAGGATGTACGTCCCCGAAGGTGGGAATATTCGAAGCATCATACTGAAGGAAGGCCATAGAGTAATTTATTGTGTGCATCCGGGTGTGAAGAAGATGTACGCAGACATGAGGAAGATTTTCTTCTAGATGGGCATGACGCGCGATGTAGTCCATTTCATCGCCAAGTGCCTAGAGTGTCAACAAGTGAAATCCAACCACCATCACCTGGAAGGTCTCCTACAACCACAATATGTTCCTATGACCAAGTGGGAAGTCATTTCTATAGATTTTGTTGTGGGGTTGCCACTCACATCTCATAGACACAATGCCATTCTCGCAATAGTTGATAATTTAACCAAGAGTGCTCATTTTATTTTGGTTAGAGACACTTATGATGTTACTAATGTGGCACGTGTGTTTGTAAGTGAGGTCGTCCGTTTGCAAGGGATACCTAGGAATATCATTTCAGATAGGGACTCCAGATTCACTTCTAGGTTTTGGACAAGTTTGCAATCAGCGTTGGGGACTCGGTTGAACTTAAGAACAACTTATCATCCTAAAACATATGGGAAAACTGAGAGAGTACATCAAGTCATGGAAGACATGCTTAGGAAGTATGTCATGGATAATCAAACCCATTGGGAGAAGTACCTACCTTTGGTAGAGTTTGCTTACAATAACAGTTTTCATAGATCCATCGAAATGCCACCCTAAGAAGCTCTATATGGAAGGCCATGTAGAATTCCATTGAGTTCGGAGAGGTTAGAAGATCGAGTAACAGTTGGGCCAGAATTGATTCAAGAGATGGAGGAACAGGTGATTCAGATTAAGCAGAGACTAAAGGAAGCACAGGATAGACAGAAAAGTTATGCGCATGCACACAGGACTGACCGAAGTTATAAAGTGGGAGACTAGGTTTTCATTCGTATAAAGCCTAATAAGAGTATCATTCGATTTGGGAAGGAAACAAAGTTGTCACCTCGATTTATAGGATCGTTCAAAATCCAAGAGAAAATTGGACCCATTGCCTATCATATCGTACTGCCACCCCACTTGCATAAAACTCATAATGTTTTTCATGTATCTGTTCTACGTCATTATATTGTTGATGAATCACATAAACTAAATTGGAAGGAATTGCAAGTATCGGATGTGGGAACCTTCACGATAGAACTATTACGCATATTCGACTGTAGATTTCGACAGCTCAGGAATCGTCTGGTAGACTAAGGTAAGGTCCAATGTGACAAATTTAGTCTAGGGCTACTTGGGAGGATGCTGAGACGTTACGACGAGATTATCCCTCACTTTTTGACCACCTCGAGAATATGTTCTCGAAGGTTGGGTGTATGTAACGCCACCTTTTGACTTAGGCAGCTAGGATTACCTGAGGCCTAAACACCTTTATTTTCTATTCACAGTAAAACTATTAGATGATACACTTGAAATTTTAAGACGTATGAACCTGTATGAATGTTTAAATGTTATTGATGATGATGGATATGATGCGATATATTGTGAGAATGTCAATTTTATGAATGTTTAAATGTTATTGATGATTATGGATATGATGTGATCTGCTATATCAATGCAAATTCTATGAATTTTTAAATGTTATTGATGATGATGAATAAGATGCGATATATTATGTGAATGAGAATCCTATGAAGGTTTAAATGCTATTTAAATGATGTTGGATATGATGCAATCTATTATATAAATTATAATTCTATGAATGGGTAATGTTAATTGAATTATGAGATATTATGAGATCTATTTCTAACTTGAAAACTTTGATGTTAAAGTTGTTGGTACGTGGATACCGAATTGAAATTATGGTTATATGCATATAAATGATGATAATGCATAAGATTTGTATTAGTTTGTGTTACAGACTAATCTGTAGGTTATTGGGCTATGAAATAGCCAAGGGATAATGATGATGAAAGTGGATGTCATGACCACTGGCCGAGAAACAATATGGTATGAATCTTGTATGTGAAATTATATTGGTTTGGATACATTGCTATGATATGTGGACCAGTGCGGGATTTCAGGAGGTGAACTGCCCAAAACTGAATAAACAATGGCAAAACTCCCAGCAACATAGTGCCACTGTATATTCCATTGTAGGGTGTGGACCCTAGTCCTGTTAGGAGGGGTGGAGGCATTTCTCATCGTTTATCCTCTAAAACCTGGAGTCATGGGAGGACGGTGTTATCTCACGCTCCCCTAGACGTGTGATGATGACTGTTAGTTTCCTACTGGGGAAGCTTGGTCAAGATAGTGACACTTCCGCTTACGGGTTCTATTTGGAGTTAGGTCAATATAGTTGATTCTTCAAGATAGTCCAACAGAGGAAGGATAGGAATGGAACATGGAAGTAAGTTAGGGAGGAAGGATGAGTAGAAATAGTTGAAAGTGTATGGAGATTTATCTTATGGTGGAATTTATTGTTTTTCCTTCTGAAAAGAAAAGTGTATATATGAATATTCATAATGACTTAACTAAACTACAATTGTCTAAATAAAATTGTTGAGCTAGATAATTGTAATTAAAGGATTTTGCAAACATTTGATTGGGTTATTGTATTTTATAAAATGAATAGTCTTGTTGAATGGATTGGATGCATATAGAAATTACTATAGAGATGATAGTTATTGTTATTAGTACATGCACGAGACTTGTATGTACTAGCTACACATGCATTTCTTGCACATGTACACTAGTATGTATGAGTTTTCTTGACTTACTTGCTAATAATGTCAGTTATTTGTTATGAATGTGTGAACCATGTGTCTTTTCCCTTGTATCATAAATACTTTAACTTCGGGACGAAGTTTCCTGAAGGGTGGGTGTATGTAACAACCCTAGTTAAATAATTAATTGTCATAGTTAAGTAATTGTTTAAAGTATATTAAGTTTAATTAATTAATTAGTTAATTAATTGTCTTGAATTATTAATTGTTTAATGTATATTAATTAATGAATTAATTGATTAATTAACTCATTAAATATTTGGTTAATAAATTTTAGTTTATTAAATAAAAACTTGACATATCGAAAGATGGAACCATTAAGGAGAAGGGGATAAGGTGGTTGGCATTGAATGGAGGGATAAGGTGGGTGAGTCTTAATGAAAGGAAGAGGGCGATGAATGAGGAAGGGAGGAAAAGGAGGATATAGGGGTGAAAACACTCGGGAGAAGGGGACTTTTGGGGGCAGGGAGCATTGTTTTGATAAGGGAGACTGTATTGGGCATTTTCACTTCTGGTAGATTGGGAGACCGTATTACAGGTTTTACCTGGAGAAGCTTGTGGAAGGACTGTTACAAGGGGGCACCTATTTCTGGGAGTTTTGGGCTCGAGGGCCAGGAATCCTGGAGCTAGGGAGCTGGAGAGGCTTTGTTCCTAGCTGGCTAGGTGGTTAGATGGTTTTGGGTAGATCATCAGGAAGATTTGGAGAATTTAGGCAGAGAATCATGCAGAGATCGAGAACAACAACATCATCAGTTAGAGGTATGTACTTTCATTTTTCTATTGTGTTGTATAATTTATTATGATCTGTTCATAAATTTTATTTAAGATAAATGGTTATATGTTGGTTATGAAATTATGAAAATGTAAAGATAACATTTCTTTAAAATAATTTTTTTATTTGTTTAATAAGGATCTGTCATAAGAGACCTTACAGAAATGTTCACACAATTCACAACAATATTCAAACACCAAGAATGAAGGATTAGATTCTCCATAATGCTTAAAGAATTTTATGTGGAAATACTTAAGAGAGTTTAAGCTACCTAGTTTTAAACCTTCATACCATAATCTTGCTTTCCGCTCTAGAGTAGCCATAAAATTTTTGATCAAACAATCCTGATGAAATTCAACCCCCAACTTCCATATGTGCATGTGAAATCTAATCAAGTGTAAGGAAACATCATTTCCTTTGCCATCTTTGAATTTATGAAAATAATTGTTCCAATCTATGTGTGGAATATGATTTGGAAAGCCAAGAATATGAGAGGAATTCATTGGAGCATGCCTTGTAGATCTATAATCCATCATAAAGCAGTGGATTCATCAACAAAATATTTAGGCTACTGAGTCTTTCAACAGTAGAGTCTCCATGAAAATTTTGAATTCTAGATTCTTGAAAATGGAGTCGCTGGGTGAATGATGTATAGTCTTTCTGTGTCTGAATACTTTCACCATCAATTCTCAGATCTGAAATTTATCATTTATCCTAGGGAAGATTTCACCTTCACTCCCCAACAAAGGTGCCAAAATATTAGCACTCTGTAAATTTGTTCAACTGATAAAACAAACGAAAAAGGTAACCTACAAACCAACTTTAGGTTGGATTTTGACCTTTCCAACCAGAGAGGGCTCTCTCAAACATGTAAAGACTGAAAATACTCAAAAATATTTGGAAATGAGCACATAGATGTCATATTATGAAATAGGACATGTTTTTTTAGTTTTTTAAAAGGGTTGGTAGGATAAACAAGAGGAAGAAAACATTGGGCAATGGGGTCAAATCTTGAGATATACTATGAAAATAAATACAACTAATGTACTCATGAGGGAACGAATGAAAAGTAAGCATATCCTTCAGCAATAAATAGTATTCAGATGATGTCAAAACAAAAAAAAAACCCCATTACAAATGAGAGCATCAAACAAAGATGAATTCTCAATTGTAACTTTAGAAGAAATAGCATAAGGCTGACTACAATGAACAAAGCACTTAACAGAGAGTGTACTCTAGACCTGTAATCATTAATCATGTACTCTTATATATGATTAGAATAAATAACAAAAGTGAAATGAATGTCAACTAGAGTAAAACACACTAAAGAATACACTGTAATGAATCTTGGCTATCAAAGAGCATTGTACTATTGTATCAATTCATAAGAACATTATGAGAAATTTACACATAGTCCCTTCGCCTTCCTGGCTGAAAGTCCCCCCTTTTCTCTACTCTTTTACAATGAAATATATAGCACTAAAGGCCCCTTCCATATCACAACTTTGAACACCAACCCCTTTCCCAAAATAGAAATAGTTACAAACAAAACATGACACGTTTTAATTGATCTCGTAATTTTCAGGAGAAAAAATAGGATTCAAAATGCCACCTGTAATTCTCAAAATGTAAAATATGTATAAAATATGAAAGAGATTTTTTTATATAAGCTCATTCTGAAGAAAAACCTCTCTTAGTTTCTTGAAATTCATCTCCAGCTGGCTAGAATACGTGTCACAAAAACATATCTCGAACATGAAACTGGAAAATAAGGCTACAATATTCCTTTCGATCTCTCGATCCGTGACACCTGTGTGAAAAATGAACAAGGTTAATGTTCTTGGGTCTGTTCTTGACAATAACCTCCTTTGAATTTTGAAAATTCATTATGGTTCATCATGAAATCATCATGTAAGTATCAATTCTTGTGGAAATTGGCTGCCACATCCTCTTTGAAATGTCACTTGTGCTTTTTTCAAATCTAGTTTTATTTATCCATATTATCCTTAAATATTTGGTAACAATATATTTGAATAAAAATATTTCCCAAATAATTTTTATCCTGTAAAATAAAATTTCCATATTTTAATTCATGCTCGTGGTTTTGAAAAACCATTTATTGCTTGCTTCCCATGGTTTTGAAAACCATGTCTTCAACTATGCTTGGTAAAATATTTTTAATCTTCTTCTTTTATTTCTGTAAAAAAATTGGATAAACAATTATCCAAATCTTCATGCATTTTCCCATTCAATTCTTTTCCATGACAATAAACATTAATTCTCTGCTGTAAATTTTTTTTTTTACATATGTAAAAATATTTCACCGTCAGGAAGAATTTCATTTATTGGAAATTCCATGATTAGTATTGAAACACACTCCTGGAAAAAATATCCTCATATGCCACATGTTTATGAAACCAAATCATATAGTAAATGTTTTCTATAGTATTTCAGAGTAGAGAGTGGTTTTAATACTTACGACTCCATCTCCTGAAATGCACCAAGTAAGAACACATATACAAACACCAAAATAGTAGTTTGGATTTTGGGACCACCTCAAAAAAATAACTCCCGATCACTTTCAACCCCAGAAATGGATATCCACCCTCCATCCATCCTTTGACTTTTCAATATTAAAAATCGATATTCGTTCCCATCACTTACGTGAGGTCATAAATTAAGTCTTGGATTAAATATTAATATAAATATTTTAATATAAAAATATTTATATTAATAATAATAAACCTTTTTCCATTTTTCTAAGGACTTTGGACATACGACGTTTATCACATAACTTTTTGGATAGGATAAGGGGGATTAAGCTTAATAAAAGGAATGTTTTTAATTTTCAACAGGAATATGATAATAAGGGTAAATATGAATGAAGTAATGGGACCGAGGAATTTAGATAAGCATTAAGGCTAGATATAGGTTTGGGATATTTGCCAATTTTGACTCATGGAGGACATGAATATTTTGCATGATTAGTCGAGTGAAGGATTTAGGTGATGGGATCTTGATGGAGTTGGATGATTTTTTTTTAAATTTGAGTGGAAAGATAGCACAAGGGCAATATTCTTTGGAAAAATTAATACAAATTATCATGTGATAACACCGAACTCTATAGTGGAAAGGTTATGAATCTACGAAGCTTCGTTATCCTTCCACCCTTGCTACATATGGTGGTCCTCAACACTCCCAAAGTCCACCCCTCCATCAAATGGTTGATGAGACTTTGAGAGTCGAACACTATGGGACTTTAGGATATAACAGTTCATCAAATTATAAAACTCTCGAAGTGAAAACTCCCGAAGCAGTCCATGCCGAATGACCACAATGAACGACATGGATGCCTCTATGCCTCCCATCAGATCGAATGGATGACGGGGCTTCATGACTCTAGCCTTAGGCGATTCAGGCCTAGTCTTCTTAACAAGATCATTGTAGTGATGAAATTCTAAATTCCTTCCTTCTCTGCTTGGATTCGATTGATGGATGATTATCGATCTATCAAATCTGATAGCTAGGACTTAATTATTACCCCAACCTCTTATTCTCCTCCATCGGAAAACCCTTGTTCACCTCCCCTCCAATCCAATGGTCCAGATATCTCTTGATCCCACGATGGAAGTCGTTCCTGAATTCGAAAGTGTAATGTCCCCATTGTGGGACATTATAATTTTACAGAGTGTTATGCCTACAAGAGTAGCCAGATAGGGGTGACAGAGAGTTTGGGAGATATTGAGGGGTTTTATTGGTCCCGGCTTGCATTCTGACGATTTCCATAATTTTGAGTTATTATTGGTCATATCTTAATTAAATTCACTAAGAAGGTCATAATGGGCATATTACTTGGAGAAACCTCTTAGTGTAATATCTCATCAGAATTGGGAAGAAGAGCACTACAGGATAAGATGATGATAAGTGAATTTCAGTGGCCAGAGAAGCCATAAGGATGGATAAATCACTTTTTAGATGTAAAATGGTTAATTAATTAATTAATTAAGTGCTTTAATCAAGGAATAATAAAATAAAGTAAAAGTCACTTGGAGGGAAAAGGAAAACAATGAATTAGGGTATCAACAATGAATTAGGGTTTAGAAAATCTATAAGAGAAGGGTCAGTGACCTAATTCATCATTATGCAGATTATGACTTGTCATTGAGGAGAGAGGTGCATCTCAGGAGAGATAGTTCAGTGGATTCTAGGAGGAAGACAACAATTGGTTGATTTCACTATTGAGAGACACACCCTAGTCATCGGGAAGATCACACAGGGCTTCCATCATCCTTCATCAATAGTTACTCAGTGTTCAGCAACAACGGCGCATTCATCCAGAGGGAGGGTGCAAATTCTGAGGAGGTTTAGAGATCAACTTGTCCCATCCAGGGAGAATTCTGTGATTTCCCTCCGACCCATTTGAGAGGAAGGCAATGCACATATTTTTCCTGGTACCTCACCAAATTCTGATGGAGGAATCATCTAGGGTGAATTTTACAGACTTGGGAGTGCGACACTTTTGGAGGATACATTTAGGGTTCCTGAGCGAGTATCAGGCCAAATTCAGGGAAAACCTTCCAACCCATTTCTGAGTAGACCAAGGAGATCATTTTGAGACACATCTCGTCTGATTCTGACAGTGGTATCACTAGGACACATTTTGCCAAAGAAAGAGGGGCACATTCCCCCAGGGGGGAGCCATCCGGGCTCCAAACCCACCAACAGAGGGATTTGACAATTACCAATACTGAGGACTAGAGTAGGGCACATCATTCGGGACAGTTCCCAGGCCATTCCGAGAGGTATATCTCCCATGGTGAACTTTCCAGACTTTCACCAGTTACTATATGAGTTGTCATAGTTCCAGTGCATCCATTGATCCTGCAGTGCTCACATTTTCTGGGTATTATATTTTAGTTGCTTATTTGTATTCCGGATAAGATCCTTTTGTATTTTGATATAACCGAGTGTTTTCATTTTATTCATCCACATTCGGCCTTTTGTAATCCTCAGAGATATCATAATATAAACTTTGCAGTCCTTTATCACATTTATTATTTGTATGACCATCTATATGTTGTAAACAATTGATCCTACACACACATTAGCAGTGTTTCCTAGACTAGACAAGTCAAGAACATTAAAGTGGTATCAGATCTTTAGTCCTACTAGCCTGTGACTAAGGTCGATGAGTTCAGCAGGTGACCCAGAAGGCAGAGAGGATGTGGGGAGACATATATGAGAGGCTAGAGGGCACTGGTAAGGTACCCATGGCCCCAGAGGTAGCCTTCATGTAGGTACTCAACAATTTTGTAGTCATTCAGCAAACCATGACGTAGTATTTAGCACAGTTGGATGATAGATTATCTGTAGTGGACACCCCGGGCACACCAGCTCCACATGCAGCATAGGGGAACTCAGGGGCAGGTACTAGACCCTAGACACCTATTCACACATGCACATCTTCGAGTAGGATTCCCAGACCATGGTTCCCTAGTTTTCAGAGGGAACCATCAGCAACAACACAACAACCGTTATCACAGAGGTTGCCTAGTCAGGCGAAAGACATTGAATACTACAAAAGGGAGTATGCAATGTTGGGTCGTGACTTCCATCATGACATGACATTGGTCGAGTATTGTGAACATAGGGGCATGAACCATCCCAAAGAACCTCAGAGAGGAGGAAAAAAATAACAACATGTGCATAACATAGATTTCATCCGAAAAGTTGGTAAACTCACCATACCTTCCTTTGACGGATCATCCAAATGCAGTGCCAGATATGGGGTACAAAAGCTAGACATGTACTACAAGCTCAACCAGATGACCAAGACGGAGGCTAGTGACTCTTGTGCATTTGAGGGACAGTTGGATGGACAGGATGATAGTTCATCTCCTTCATCTTCCCCATCAGGAAATGTTGAGGATTCAACACTTCAGCATAGTGGTGATACTTGTGAGGATTCATATGTGTTGGCACTTAGACATGATGAGGTTAGGAGGTTGGATGACCTACCTATGGGTGTAGACATGGCTTCTAGGAAGTCATGTATGGAGGATGATGAACTTCCTATGATGAGAAAGACACATTTTTCATCTTCTCAGTCACCTATGCTAGCCACAAAAGAAGAGGATATCAGTGGCATTCATGATATGGTAGAGGAGCCTTGTGTGGGGATTGTACATAAGGGACATATGGATCTATAGACCCAGGAGGAGAGGTATCGCTTGGAGATAGTTTACCTTACACATACCTATCAGTATGAGGAGAGTGAGTCACCACTCTTGGAAATTCTATTGATGGATTAGGTTGTGGATATCGACAGCTTGTTGGGACAGTTACTTCCAAGATCGATCTACAGTGATGAGGATGCACTCCTTACTGGAAGGGATGGCCATAGCCCATGTCTAGACACATATGTATGGGATCTAGGCGTGGATGATATTAGTAGGGTGAGTGCACAAATGGATACAACTGCCCATACAGGATACAGTGTGATTCATATGGGGGTAGCAGTTGGTGATGGTGTGCAGTGGCATACAGGAGGACTCAGTAGCATAGTGGACAATGGGCAGTTCAGTGCCTTATATTTTGAGGAGTGTGTTTTTGGGGATTCCATTGTTGACACTATAAGTAAGGGGCATGAGGTAGAACCTTATCGAGACTATGATCAGGAGTCATGACACTGGACAAGACAATTGAGAGTCAATGAGGACATGATCATGGCAACCACTCGATGCATTGATGATACACATGCATTAGTGGCAGGTTATTGTTGGAGGGTCTTGATGGAACTTGATAGTTTAGATAGGGGACTAGCCATTGATGACTTCCATACATTCATGGAGAGAGTGACTCTAATGAGGGTCGACCACCAGTAGTTATTTATGGATAGAGATTACCTATTGGAGATTGGCAATATGTATCACATGGCACTAAGGGAGAAGGAGCTTGAGTTGGACTGACTCACTCATGAGTTGGTGAGAACACAAGGATTCTTGGAAGGCACACAGATGGAAGGCACACAGACAACCCTTCAAGAATCAGAGTCTAGATTAGATGATCTCCTTGAGGAGACTAGTCAGAGATACACTATATCTATCTCGGCAAAGAGTTAGATATGTTCCTCAGTTACATTGTTGGAGGATATCTAGGTGTCATAGGGGCCACCATTCATGGGTAGTTCCGAGACAATCGGTCATACACATACCCATGAGGATTCCAGATCAAGGGGAAGTTACAAGGACACTTTCATTTGTGTTCTAGGATTGGTTTATATCCACACAAAGGTTGATCCGCAAGTACACCTTGGACATATGATGATGAGAGAGATGTACAGTGGGATTCATGGGGACACATTGGATGGCAAGGAGGAGACACACTTAGTGGAGCATGGAGATTCCCCTCCCTTGCAACAACACATAGTTCTAGGAGATCACCTTCACAATAGCAACAACTATCTGAGTGATGATGGATGGAGAGTGACTGACCAAATGTTTGTGGAGTTATCTACTATTGTACCTGATAGTTGGAGTTTAGGCGATTATTAACCATGGGTGCTAGTGGATGCGATTTTGGTCCCATCCTGGTGATTGACCAAAGCATATGATACTTTCCTGTCCCATAGTTGGTTGCAGATATTTATAATAGCCTTTTCCAACACTTTTATCATTAACAAAAACACAAGGGGAGCTGGACAATGGTAGGGGACATGGAGAGTTGGTAGGATGAGACCATCTGACAGGAGTGTCTTGATTTCATACAATAGGATAGGGGTGGATCATCAGTGGAAGATAGTTGAGGTCCTAGGCGTGATGGAGAGTATCCTAGGCCATGGGAAAGAGGATATCTTAGAGGTTTCTACATATTCAAACTCTCATTGGGATGAGGGTGGAGGGATTTTGACAGTTACCAGTAGGGCACATCAACAATTAGTGGGGATTGGAAGTGATGAACTTCCAAATTTGACATGGGATCCGAGAGTCCATTGGGTCAATGGTTTGTTTCATCTTATGAGGATACAGGAGGGGAGGGTCCTGTATGGATACTTTGAGCAATCAATCATGATCAGAGTAGAGCAACATCAACATGATGGTCCATGTTAGAGACTAGAATGGGACCCTAGGATTACAGGCCCGAGCATTTCATTGACTGATGGAGACGTGTGACGGTTGTAGGGGGAGTCACTTTGATTTTCCATTGAGTTTCAGTATTGGGGAGAGAAAATCATTGAGTGTTGATTCATTGAGGTCTTGTAGTAACTAACTATGGAAGCAACATGTTCATTTAGTGGGGGCCATGTTGAGTTTGGTATGGTTTGGTAGGATAGACCTATTTTGGGTTGAGTCCATCTTTTATTTGCAGGAGACTCATGGTGTTGATATGTTACAGAACTATACTCCATAGAGCATTGCAGTTCACATTCTAATATGGGATCTAGGTATTGGAGTTCTTGGTACAACATTGTATGGAGTTGAGTTTTGAGTAGAGTGGTTTCTCGGGGAGTTGACTTAGATTCTTTGGCCATTAATCACTCTAGTCATCAGGAGCATATCGGTGTCATGTGTGGTGATCACTTGGAGAGACCACATCTTGAGGGTAGTCTACCTTATGTCACACAGGTGGATATGGGACCCTGGTATCATATGTAGTTGGATTCAGTTATTGCTTGAGGACAAGCAATATTCTGGCAGGGAGGACTGTAATGTCCCCATTTTGGGACATTATAATTTTATAGAGTGTTATGCCTACCAGAGTAGCCAGATAGGGGTGACAGAGATTTCAGGATATATTGAGGTGTTTTATTGGTCCCGAGTTGCATTGTTCATCATCAAGATCCATTACGCACATCTTTGTTTTGGTTCCATTGCATTCCGATGATTTCTGTAATTTTGAGTTATTATGGGTCATATCTTAATTAAATTCACTTAGAAGGTCATAATGGGCATATTACTTGGAGAAACTTCTTAGTGTAATAGCTCATCGAAATCGGGAAGAAGAGAAGTACAGGATAAGATGATGAGAAGTGACTTTCAGTAGCCGGAGAAGCCATAAGGATGGATAAATCACTTTTTAGAGGTAAACTGGTTAATTAATTAATTAATTAAGTGATTTAATCAAGGAATAATAACATAAAGTAAAATTCACTTAGAGGGAAAAGGTCAACAATGAATTAGGGTTTCAACAGTGAATTAGGGTTTAGAAAATCTATAAGAGAAGGGTCAGCGACCTAATTCATCATTATGCAAATTATGACTTGTCATTGAGGAGAGAGGTTCATCTCAGGAGAGATAGTTTAGTGGATTCTAGGAGGAAGACACCAATTGGATGATTTTGGTGTTGAGAGACACACCCTAGTCACCGAGAAGATCACACAAGTCTTCCATCATCCTTCAGCAGCATTTACTCAGTGTTCAACAATAAGGGTGCATTCATCTAGAGGGAGGGTGCAACATCTGAGGAGGTTTAGAGATCGATGTGTCCCATCCAGGGAGAATTTTGATATTTCCCTCCAACCCATTTGAGAGGAAGGAAAGGTGCATATTTTTCCTGATTCCTCACCATATTTCGATGAAGGAATCATCTGGGGTGCATTTTCCATACTTGGGAGTGCGACACTTTTGGCGGATACATTTAGGGTTCTTGAGCGAGCATCAAGCCATATTCAGGGAAACCCTTCCAACCCATTTCCCAGTAATCCAAGGTGTTGGAATCTTTTATAGGTAGCGTATTCTTGTCATTGATGGAAAGTATAACAACAACGATGGCTTAAGTACAGGAAGAATGTTCCAGGTGGGCACCAGAAGTATTTTGGGAAGACGCAGCAAAGCAAGCTCGATAAGATCAGAAGAGATAGTGCAGAGTATGTGTGTTTGTCATTGATGGAAAAGATCACGACCAACAACACAGGGATAATGGCATGGCAATGGAAAGTTCAACAAGTGATCATTGGATCCCATTCAGAAGCGTAAACTCCAGGAGTCAAGGAAGCAACTCATGGCATGAAATCGTGACATGCGAAACCACTCCATTTTGGAGTTTCAGATACCGGGAGTTAGAGGAGTCAAGAGTCGAGACTCTTCATCACAAGAGTCCCGAAGTTGTGAAATGAGAAACGTCAAAATCCTGAAATAGGCACATCAACAAAGACTCCAATTTCGGATAACGGGAGTTGGAGGTGTATCATAAGATAAACTTTGTTTCAGATACCGGGAGTTGGAAGTGTCAAAACAATTCATCACATAAATGCCGAAATCTCGCAATGCAAAACGTCGAAATACCAGACCATTGATATTACTCCATTTCAGAGTTTCGGATACCAGGAGTTGGCAGTGTCGAAACACTTCATCACAAAAATACTGAAATGCCGAAATGCGAAACGCCAAAATACCAGACAGTTGATCTGAATCCATTTAGGATTTCTGGATACTGGGAGTTGGAGTGTCGAAACACTTCACCACAGGAATGTCGAAATGCCAAAATGTGAAAAAAACCTTTTGGTGTAAGTTCCAGATACCGGTAGTTGGAGTGTCGAAACACTTCACCACAGGGATACCGAAATACGAAATACACCTTTTGGTGCAGGTTTCAGATACCGAGAGTTGGAGTGTAGAGATACTTCTCCACAGGAATGTTGAAATGTAGGAATGCCGAAATACGAAATCGCCAAAGAACTTTATGGATAAACGCTTGGTCACAACTGTGGACATGTGAAGGAAGGAGATTGCAAGTTACAAGGCTCCATTTTGTGATCAAGAGTTGGAAGAGTCAGAGTGATTCACAACAAATTCGCGAAATGCGAAATGCAGTTTCGAATAAGGTTGTGGTCATAGCCAGTGGTCACATCTGCAGAAGATGGAGGAAGGAGCTAGTGCAACCAAGCTCCATTTTGGAGATCATGACTTAGAGAGTCGAGATGCCTCGCAACAAGAATTGTGACATGTGAAATGCCAAAATGCCGAAATGCGAAAACACATTTTGGTGTAGGTTGTGGTCACCTCTTGAGGCCACATGTCAAAGGAAAGGTGAAAGGTGCCAAAGGAACAAGGCTCAATAGGTTCATAGTGTAACTGCTAGAAACGACTGATGGTTTCTGTCAGAGGAGTCGAGGAGACTTCAGGGTGATCTCCAGAGAAGATGAAGAGTCTCGAGGCATCTTCCAGGGAGTGAAGCGGTGGTAACAGGGAGTGGCAGTGAATATCCCAATGCGGAGAACAATGGAGCAGTGAGATCATGCAGAAGGTGCACAGAGACTATAAGAATGCAGAACAAAGAAGAGATGGGGGATACTGTTGAGAGTGATTCAGGCGTGTAGAAGGAGGCAGTGTGCAGAAATTGAAATACACAAAAGAGGAATGGTGCATTGAATGGACATGGCGTACAGAGCATAAAAGTTAGAAGAACGGAAAGCACAAGGCATGTGTGCAGGAAAATAGTGAGGCAGATAGAACAGGGCAGTGTAGCAGAATAGTGATGAGACTGGTAAGTCATTGATGAACATTATATCACTGTAATAAGTTTCAGTAGAAAATATTGATAAACCAGGGTGCTAGGGAGGACTGTTGTCATCAGTGGTTCAAGTGGGTGATTGAACACAGGGAGTTGTAGCTTCCATCTGGTTGCATCCAGAGAAACTACGGTGGTAGGGTGGTGCAAGGGAGAACTGTTGTTCTATGTTATACAGGTTGGTGCCTGTGTGACTGGAAGTTGGTTTCTTCCATCCAGTTGGTGTTGGAACACTTAGTGAGTTGGTTCTTCCTTCTAGTGGGAGCTAGAGAAACCAGAGAGTTGGTGCTTCCTTCTAGTGGGTGCTAGATAAACCAGGGAGTCAGTGCTTCCGTCTAGTGGGTGCTAGAGAAACCAGAGAGTTGGTGCTCTCAACAAGTAGAATCTTGCAAAACAAATTTTGTAGCCTCATTATGAGTTGGTGCTCATAAGTATGATAATGTACAGAATGTAAATATTACTTATCATATAAAGAAGAAGAGGTTTTTACCCTTTATGGGTTTCCTTAGGAAATATCTATATCTGTGTATCTCATATGTGTGAATGATGTTGAATGTTCTATTTCTTACTTCCCTGCATTATTGTGATTGTCATTGAGTGCTCTGTAAAGTGTTTAAAATAATCATAATTGTTTAAGCACGATAACAATTGATTCACCCCCCCCTCTCATTTGTCCAACAATTGGTATCAGAGCCGACCCCTTTTATCTAAGTGTAGATCCTAGAGCTTAAACATGTCAAGCCATGAAGGAAATTCAACCAATAAGGCCCCTCTGTTCAATGGAACAAACTTTGCCTTCTCAAAAGTTAGAATGAGAACCTACATAATGGATTTAGGTGGACATGTATGGGATGTGGTAGATATTGGTTATGTAAAGCGAGTTGTACTAGCTAATAAGGATGACAAGCTAGAATTTAGCTTCAATGCTAAGGATATGAATGCTATCTTGAGTGGGCTTGCAGAAGCAAAATTCATAAAAGTTATTCACCTAGGAACTGCCAAAGAAATGTGGGACAAACTCATTAGGACTTATGAAGGTAATGAGAAGGTAAAGGATGCCAATCTTCAAACCTACAGAGTATAGTTTGAACAGTTGAAGATGAAAGAAGATGAAACTGTTGGAAAAAACTTTCTGAGAGTTGAAGAACTGGTAAATGCAATGAAAGCACTTGGTGAAAAAATTGAGGAACCTTCTTTAGTTCAGAAAATTTTGAGATTTCTACCAGATAGGTTCAACCCAAAGGTCTCTTCTATAGAAGAACTTAATGATCTAAAAACCTCGGAGTTTGATCAACTTCTAAAAACATTGACTGCATATGAAATGAGAATAGTTAAATATAAACCCACCTCCAAAGAAGCATCACTTAAGGTAGACAAGAATGAGGATTATGAGCCTGATGAAATTGAAACAAAATTTGTGAAGAGACTGAAGAAGGGATCAGGAAAATACAAAGGTAAATTTCCTTTCAAATGTTTCAACTATGGTAAGATAGGTCATTTTGCAAATAAATGTCCTCACAAAAGAAAGGATCAGACATGTGATGATGAGGAGAAGCACAAACACAAAAATTTCTTTAAAGAGAATAATTTTAAGAAGAAAAGTCTTTGTGTAAACAATGATGATGATCCTTCAGATGATGAAGACAATGACTCCTCTATTGAAGATAAACTAAATGATTTTATGCTTATGGCTATGGGAGATTTTGATGATGAACACACATGAGGTGAAATGGATGATGAAGAAGATGTGGTGGATATGGAAGGTGAATTAATCAGTGCTTTGGAAGAAATTGACAGACTCATAATTAAGAACAGAAAGCAAAAAAAATTGTTGATACAGTTCGAAAAAGACAGTAAACAAGTTGATGAAGAATTTTCCCTACTAAAAGTGGAATTAGAAGAGTCAAAGAAAATTGAAGACATTCTGAAACAATAGTTATCAGAAAAGAAGGCAAGATGTGAATCTCTGGAAAAATAAGTAGTGAAAACCAGGAAAGAGTTGGAGAAGTTTCAAGCCTTGTATCATCAGAATCTGTCAAGTATCAAAGAATCAGAAGAAGTGGCCACCATTATGAATCAACAAAGAAACCCAGAGATGAAAACAGGTCTGGTTTATGAAGAGGGATCAAGTAGTGATCAACCAGGCAACAAAGAACCCATCAAGTTTGTCAAATCTACCATCTATGACAACAAAAAACCTGCAGAAACAAAAGAAGATAATCATCTACCCAGGAGGAGTAATGAAAGAGGTACCAGAACTGAAACTATGGACCAGAGAAATAATGTACTCTTTGTTCAAAGAAATCATCAACATAGAAGAAATCAACCTTCTCAAAGAAGACAACCATTTTCCAGGTACCGACGTTTTTTCTATGGATATTGTTTCTATTGTTCTAACTTTGGTCATAAAGCTGTAAACTATTCTTTAAAATTAAATTATGATCAATCAAGACATTCAAGGTATAGATATCTGCCACAAAAAAGAATCAGACAGCCAAGTAACAAACCACCACAGATTGAAAATCATTTGATGGATGGGAAAAGGACACAGGCTAAGCATAACAAATATTATGATGCTTTATTCGACAAACCAAAATGTTACATATGTCATAACTATGGACATAAATCTGTTGACTGTCGCTTAAGGAACTATGAACCAGATTTGAATTCCCCTGCTGAAAATGTCAAGGTTTGGAAGAAGAAAGAAAGTGACAAGTGTGGATTAGTGTTGTCATCTCAAAGACAAATGAACCCTTGGTATATAGAAAGTGGATTCTCTAATCATATGATGGGAGAGAAAGGTAAGTTTCTATCTCTAAGTGAAAGCAAATCATGAAACGTAACCTTTGGAAATGATGCTCCAGGTAAAATAAAGGGTAAAGGGATGGTGAGTTTAAGTAATGGAAAAGGAAAATCCCAAGATGCTCTACTTATAGATGGGTTGAAACATAATTTTCTCAGTGTAAGTCAAATGTGTGACAGAGGATGTGAAGTGGTGTTCACGTCCAAGGACTGCAAGATAAAGTTTGTAAACTCAGGACAAGTGGTGGCCAAAGGCACAAGGACATAAAATAATGTATATGTGTTGAAAGAAGATAGAGAAGAGTTTCATCTAAGAAAACATGATGAAAGTTGGTTATGGCATAGGAGACTTGGACATCTAAACTTTGACCACTTAATCAAGCTCTAAAATCTTGAGGCAGTAAAATATCTTCTGAGAATATCAAAGCCCCAAGATTCTATGTGTAAACGCTCCTAAGTAGGAAAGTGAACCAGAACATAGTTTAAGTCCAAGAGCTCTACTTCAACAGAGAAACCACTCCAACTAGTTCATATGGATTTATGTGGACCATCAAGATAGGATGGCACAGGGAAAGAAAACTACTTCATGTTGATTATTGATGATTACTCCAGAAGTACTTGGGTTGCCTTTTTCAAGGAAAAAGCTGAAGCATTTGAGAAGTTTAAAATATTTATGGCTTTAACTGAGAATCAAATGGGCAAGAGGTTAAAGGAAGTAAGATCAGATAGAGGACGAGAAATTATGTCAATCGATTTCAAGGAATTTTGTGATAAGCATGGGATCAAGAGAGAATACACAATCCCAAGAACTCCACAACAAAATGGAGTAGTTGAGAGGCAAAATAGAACAGTGCAGCAAATGGCCAGGTCAATGATGAATGAGAAGAACATTGGTCAAACCTACTAGGTAGAAGAAATACACACAGCAGTTCATGTTCTTAACAAAGCCCACCTCAGACCACAAATTGACAAGACACCTTATGAATTGTGGTATGGGAGACCTTCTTCAATCAAACACTTCAAAGTCTTTGGGAGTAAATGTTACATAAAGAATAATGATGAGAACCTTGGAAAATATGAAGACAGGGATGATGAAGGTATCTTCTTAGGTTATGATACAAACAGTAAAGGATACAGATGCTATAATAAGAGGTTTCATAAAATGTTTGACTGTATTGACATACAATTTGATGAAGGAATCCCAACAAGAGAGGTGTACAATAACGAGTCTTCTACAGAGGACACAACTAAAGCTGAAGATGAACAGGTCCAAGAATCAGAAAACGAAGACTCTGAATCAGATGAAGACACAGATACTTAGACAGACTAAAATCAACAGACAACTTCAAATTCCACCTCCAGAATCACTCAAAAGAATCATCCTTCAAGTCATATAATTGGTGAAAAAGACAAAGGTGTACAAACCAGGAGAAAGATAATAAAAAAAACCGAACAATCACATATAGCTTTCATATCAATACTGGAACCCAAAAATTTTAATGAAGCTAGCGAATATGACCATTGGGTTAAAGAAATGAATGATGAACTTGATCAGATTGAGAAAAACAATACGTGGGAGATGGTTCATAGACTTGAAGGTAAAAATATCATTGGTTCCAAATGGATCTTTAAGAATAAGTTGAATGAGCAGGGACAAGTTGTCAGGAATAAAGAAAGATTGGTCTATAAAGGCTATGCTCAAATAGAAGGACTGGATTTTGATGAAACATTTGCGCCCGTAGCAAGATTAGAAGCTATCAGAATATTTCTTGCCTATGCTTGTCATAAAAGGTTTAAATTCTATCAAATGGATGTCAAGTCAGCTTTTCTAAATGGAGATTTAAATGAAGAAGTCTATATGGAACAACTAGAGGGTTTCGAATTGTCTGATAACCTTGACTTAGTATGCAAGATGAAGAAATATTTATATGGGTTAAAACAAGCCCCTCGTGCCTGGTATCACAGACTGGATACGTATCTCAAAGACAAAGGGTTCAAGAGAGGAACAGTTGACAACAATCTATATATCAAAACAGAGGATAATGATTTTCTCATCGTGTTGGTCTATGTAGATGACATCATCTTCAGATGTAATAAGGATTCATTTGTACAATGGTTTTCTTATGCCATGGAGTCTAAGTTTGAAATGTCTATGATAGGTGAACTGTCATTTTTTCTTGGTCTGTAAATTACTCAGAGGTCTGAAGGGATGTTCATTTCTCAAGAAAAATATCTAAGAGAAATGTTGAAAAGGTTTCAAATGGAATATTCTAAACCTGTGGGCACACCCATGGTTACTGGATGCAAATTAAGCAAGGATGATGACTCACTTGATGTTGATCAAAGTTCATATAGGTCAATGATAGGCAGCTTGATGTACATCACATCATCTCACCCAGAAATAATGCATGCTATTGGAATGGTAGGAAGATATCAGTCTGCACCTAAATAGAGTCATTTTCTAGATGTCAAAAGGATATTCAGATATTTGAAAGAAACAATGAACTATGGCCTATGGTATCCTAAGAATCAAAATTTTCAATTATCAGTCTACTCAGATGCTGATTGGGATAACTGCATGGATGAAAGGAAAATAATGAGTGGAGTTGCATTCTTCTTAGGAGATTATCTAGTAGCATGGTTGAATAAAAAGTAAGGTTCCATTTATTTATCAACTATAGAGGTAGGTACATTGTTGTTGCTACCTGTTGCAATCAAGTATTATGGATGATTCAGACACTTGTAGACTTAGAGGTAAAATATGCTACACTGATACCAATTCATTATGATAACACTAGTGTCATCAGTGTGTCTAAGAATCCTGTATTCCACTTCAAGACCAAGCATATTCCCATAAAATACCATTTTCTGAGAGATCAGGTCACCAATCAGATTGTTCAGGTCCACTACATTCCAACCATAGAACAAATTGCAGACATCTTTACTAAACCCCTAGCCAAGACACCATTTGAATATCTCCAACAGAAGCTAGGTGTCATCCTATCTCACACCTAAGAGAGTCCATCCTGTTAGGGGGAGTTTGTATTGATTGATTATCTGATACCTCCAAAAAATACTACAACAGCTCAGGGGGAGCGTGTTTTCTTTGACATTGATGTCAAAGGGGGAGAAAAGAGTCTGGGTGCCTTTGTTGCCATCAATTCCAAAGGGGGAGATTGTTGGCATGTTTTACAAGCAACATATTCTTTTCATTGATGGAAAGTACAACAATGACGATGGCTTAAGTACAGGAAGAATGTGCTAGGCAGGCACCAAAAGTATTTTGGGAAGACACAACAAAGCAAGATCAATAAGATCAGAAGAGATAGTGCAGAGTATGCATGTTTTTCATTGACAGTAAAGATCACGATCAACAGCGTAGGGATAATGGCATGGAAATGGAAAGTTCAACAAGTGATTGCTAGAACCCATTCAGAAGTGTAAACTCCAGGAGTCAAGGAAGCAACTCACGGCATGAAATCGCAAAATGTGAAACCACTCCATTTCAGAGTTTTGAATACTGGGAGTTGGAGGAGTCAAGAGTCGAGACTCTTCATCACAAGAGTCCCAAAGTTGCGAAATGCGAAACACCAAAATCCCGAAACAAGGACATCAACAAAGACTCTAGTTTCAGATATCGGAAGTTGGAGGCTCATCAAAAGCTAAACTCTGTTCCGGATATGGGACTTGGAAGTGTCGAAACACTTCATCACAGAAATGTTGAAATGCCGCAATGTGAAATGTTGAAATACCAGACCATTGATCTGACTCCATTTTAGAGTTCTGGATACCGGGAGTTGGAAGTGTCGAAACACTTCATCACAAAAATACTGAAAAGACGAAATGCCGAAATGCAAAATGCCAAAATACCAGATAGTTGATTTGACTCCATTTCGGAGTTCTGGATACCAGGAGTTGGAGTGTTGAAACACTTTACCACAGGAATGCCGAAATGCCGAAATGTCGAAATGTGAAAAACACCTTTTGTTGTAAGTTCTGGATACTGGGAGTTAGAGTGTCGAAACACTTCACCACAGGAATACCGAAATGTCGGAATGCCTAAATACGAAAAACACCTTTTGGTGTAGGTTTCATATACCGAGAGTTGGAGTGTCGAGATACTTCTCCACAGGAATGCCGAAATGTAGGAATGCCAAAATGTGAAATCACCAAAGAACTTTATGGGTAAACGCTTGGTCACAATTGTGGGCATGTGAAGGAAGGAGCTTGCAAGTTGCAAGGCTCCATTTCGTGATCAGGAGTTGGAAGAGTCAGAGTGACTTGCAACAAATTCGCAAAATGAGAAATTGTGAAATGCAGTTTCGAGCAAAGATGTGGTCATAACCAGTGGTCACATATGTGGAAGATGGAGGAAGGAGCTAGTGAAACCAATCTCCATTTCAGAGATCGCGACTTGGAGAGTCGAGATGACTCACAATAGGAATTTGTGACATGAGAAATGATGAAATGTCGAAATGCGAAAACACCTTTTGGTGTAGGCTGTGGTCACTACCTGAGGCCACATGTGAAAGGAAAGGTGAAAGGTTCCAAAGGCACAAGGCTCAATAGGTTCACAATGTAACTGCTAGAAACGACTGATGGTTTTTGTCAGAGGACTCGAAGAGACTTCAGGGTGATCACCAGAGAGGATGAAGAGTCTTGAGGCATCTTCTAGTGGAATGAATACTATTCATAGAGGCTATTGACAGACGTAAGACCATTGGAGCCTGGAACTGCAACAAAGGGAATGAGCTTGACTGTGTTAGAGAAGACGAAGAGTCTTAATTGCTGTAGAGGCTAAGGAATATCAACATAACACCCAGTGATGATGAACACATGGGTATAACCACCAGAAAAGATGAGGAATTTCCATGATGATTAGAAGGAGGACTCGACATGAGGAGAACATGCAGAACAAAGAGGGTGTGTTGATGCTCGAGGGAGTGAAGCGGTGGTAAAAAGGAGTGGCATTGAATATCCCGATTTGGAGAACAATGGAACAGGGAGATCATGCAGAAGGATCGCGCATATAGCATGCACAAGGTGCACAGAGACTATAAGAATGCAGAACAAAGAAGAGATGGGGGATATTGTTGACAGTTATTTAGGCATGTAGAAGGAGGCAGTGTGCAGCAGCTGAAATACATAGAAGAGGAATTGTGCATTGAATGGACATGGCGCATAGAGCATAAAAGGAAAAAGAACAGAAAGCGCAAGGCATGTGTGCAGGAAGATAGTGAGGAAGATAGAGCAAGGCAGTGTAGAAAAATAGTGATGAGACTAGTAAGTCATTGGTGAACATTATATCACTGTAATAAGTTTTAGTAGCAAATATTGATAAACCAGGGTGGTAGGGAGGTTCTAGGGAGGACTGTTGTCCTCAGAGGTTCAAGTGGGTGCTTTAACATAGGGAGTTGTAGCTTCCATCTGGTTGCATCTAGAGAAACTAGGGTGGCAGGGTGGTGCAAGGGAGAATTGTTGTTCTCTGTTATACAGGTTGGTGTTTGTGTGTCTGGAAGTTGGTGCTTCCATCCAGTTGGTGCCGGAACACTTAGGGAGTTTTTGATTCCTTCTAGTGGGTGCTAGAGAAACCAGGGAGTTGGTGCTTCCTTCTAGTGGGTGCTAGAGAAACCAAGGAGTCGGTGCTTCCTTCTAGTGGGTGCTAGAGAAACCAGAGAGTTGGTGATCTCAACAAGTAGCAGCTTGCAAAATAGAGGTTGTAGCCTCATTATGAGTTGGTGCTCATAAGTATGATAATGTACATAATGTAAAGATTACTTATCATATAAAGAAGAAGAGGCTTTTACCCTTTATGGGTTTCCTCAGGAAATATTTGTCTCTGTGTCTCTCATATGTGTGAATGATGTTGAATGTTCTATTGCTTACTTCCCTGCATTATTGTGATTGTCATTGAGTGCTCTGTAAAGAGTTTAAAATAAGCATAATTGTTTAAGCACGGTAACAACTTATTCACCCCCCCCCCCTCTCAGTTCTCCAACACAAGGTGGCCATTTTGAGACACATCTCATCTAATTTTGACAGTGGAATCACTAGGATGCATTTTGCTAGAGAAAGAGGGGCGCATTCCCCCAGGGGGGATCCATATGGGGTCCAAAACCACCAGCAGAGGGGTCTGACAGTTACCAGTACTAAGGACTAAAGCAAGGCACATCATTCAGGACAATTCCCAGGCCATTCCAAGAGGTACAACTCCTAGGGTGAACTTTCCATACTTTTAGCAGTTATCGTACGAGATGCCATAGTTCTAGCGCATCCATTGATCTCGCAGTGCTCACATATTATGGGTATTATATTTTAGTTTCTTATTTGTATTCTATCTAAGATCCTTTTGTATTTTAATATAGCCGAGTGTTGTCATTTTATTCAGCCTCATTCGGCCTTTTGTAATCTGCAGAGATATCATAATATAAACTTTGCACTCCTTTATTACATTTATTATTTGTATGACCATCTATATGTTGTAAACAATTGATCGTACACACACATTAGCAACGTTTCCTAGACTATCCATGTCAGGAACATTAGGAAAGGGATGGTCATGATCCTTCAATCCCTTACTAAGGATCTCAAACATTCTCACTTATGCGTGCACTTTGCAACACCAATCCCCCTGAGCTTCACGACTTCAAGGTACTAACTCGATCTCAACCTCAATATCTTGTCTAATGGATCTGGCCCATTCCAGTCTGGAATTTTAACCTATAGCTTTGATACCAATATGTAACATACCCAGCCACCCACAAGTCAGGCACGCTAACTTCCAGTCCTTCACTAGAATAATTTGACCCCTTTCCTAACTTTAAATAAAAAGGATGCATGAAATCTTCACATGAATTGATCATGATTGATTCTAAACATAAAATAAATGAAGCATACGACTTGCAAAACAATAAACAACAAGCATGCACACCCTAAGTATTGAATTCAACAATAAATAAATACACAATAGAATAAATCATACACGGATAAATAATACTATAATAGAGAGAACTTATCTTTAATAAAATAAACCATCTAATGGCTACAAACCAAATATGTTCCACCCAAACATAAACATTGTTCTTCCAAGTCTCAAAAATAATGTCACCCCTAAGCCAAGGCTATGAATCAACAAGGATGGTTCAATAATGTTACTCGGCTTCCCAAACCAGTCAGCACTCAATCTCTCATAGGCTTCCCAACACGCACAACAATCCAAGTACCCAAATCTCTTCTACCCAACCTGCACCAGCTAAGAGAATGGACCCCCTCCCTTCTCTTCCATGCAGTCCCTCATGCTATCCTTATCCTTCCAGGTATCCAGTGTAGCTAGTCCAAAATATCCATGCTAGGAATCTTAGGACTCACAACTGTGAGAAAAGATGGACATAGGAAAAACATCTCAGACATGGAGGCCTCGATTCATGACTACATTACACCAACAATCTCTACAACCAACAATACCATGGCTATAGTTCAGCAGTTCATCCTCCTTTCCCAATCCAAGACACACATGAGGAAATATGAATGAGTGAGGGAATGAATGGAGTGCAATCTACATGAGAGTGATGAACATTGAGCAAGTGAGGGAACAAGTGAATGAATGAATGTGTGAGTGAGGAAACCAGAAAAAGAGCAAGAAAAATAATGGGAGTGAGAGAGAGAATGAACCCTGCAACAGATGAGGGATGCGTTTATGTAATTATTTGGAATCAAGAACCGTATGGATTTCCCTCAAGAATCTCACGTAACTGATTTCCCCCATTAAAAAAAATGGGTAATTAAAAAATGAAATAAACAGTTAGCCCCTCAAGCCCCCTCTCTTGTTGAATCATATCCCTCTATAACTCTAGTCCTTGTCCATCTAGAATCCAGTGATGTATTTATTATTAATAATGATCAAAACATTACATTTCTTAGGCACACTGGCCTCTTTTAATTTTTTGGGAACTCTGACCTCTTAGCACTTAACAAATACATTATTTAATATGGGGCTCAAAACCTAGGGTGTTACAATGATGATTGAAAAAATATTTGTAGAACTTTATATAATCTACCGTACTTTCCCACCCCTATAAATTCTTATGGATCCAAAATATTTATTGTTATTTTCTTAGGAAAAATAAAGAACAAATATTTTTTGTTCAAATAAAAAAACCTTATTAATATTCTTAAATTTATCCGTAGTGTAATTTTGACTAAATTTTTATTTAAGAAGATTAATTGCACAATCTTTAATCTCCATGGTTGGATGAAATTTTTTTCATCTCTGTATCATATCCCCGAACAAATTTAGATTTCTATTCACCTATAGCATAGGTGTCATTTTTCTCCAGTAATATGGATCACAATGCTATTTTTTATGTTTGATGTTAGTAAATCCCTTCCACATCAATGTTGATTCTCTTTAAAATAACTATATTAGTTTACTTTTCCATAGTCTTGATGTTTTCTATCACATATTATATTATAGTTTACTAATATTCCCATAATTAATTCCAACATCATTTATCTCATTTTCAAAGAAAAATACTACCTTTAACATCGTAATTATAGGACCATTATGGTCAAACATGTTCTCTAGAATTGTGAGGATACCAAGAACCTTGATTTTATCCTATGGACAAGGTTTACCTTAGCAATGAATGATCCCCTTCAGGGCCAATATCCCTATCCATCATCGAACTCCCATTTTCCTCCATCATCGATTCTCTTTGTAGGGTGTTGTTGAGGAAATGTGCATGAGCCATTGCCAAATTCATCAGTCTCTCTATTTTGGTACATAGAATTTCATTGGGAATGTTCAACTAGGTAAGAGAGAATCTTTATGGTATGTTATTTATTTATGAAAAATTAAAAATGGGAGATGACCTCTCATTAGAGATAGGGGTTTTTACTAACTTGGTTACGTATCTAAATCAAAATAAAAGAAACCAACCTCTACAGAAGAGCTTCATAAAAAAATTCATCCTCAAAACAAAGAAGAAAATCATTTATTTTTTTAAAATGGTCTGATTGGAAAGTTTAAAGTCATGAGTATTCCAAGACTTGTAGAAGCATGGTTAGTGGAGCAATGGGATCCCAATATTCGAGGACAAGCATTATCATTTTGCATGTAGTTTTCAGGCTAAGATGAATGAATCCACATATTAAAATCATTTATTGATACGAGAAATACATAAATACAGTTAGAGATGACTCTTGGCTTCATCTTCCAAGAGGTTTGATGACTCTTGACACTCACCTATGACTCTCCATATTCCTAAGTTAATATTTACAACAATATTTACAATATACCATAATCCCAGGGATTAGGTATCTAACATTCCCAACCTTAATCCAAAGGGGTGTTTGTACGTCCAAGCATATTTCTAAACTTCTCAAACTTTTATCTTCCAAGCGCGTTGGTGAAGATGTCTATAATTTTACTAACATGTGGAATAATGTGTCAAGTGAATGGTCTTGGCCTATACATGATGTCAAATCAAATGGTATTTTTTGTTGATCTACTTGGTTAGATCATGGAATCTAGGAATTTTGACCAACTTGATTGCAAAAGTGTTGTTGATAACATGTGGAGTATCATTCACCCATTTCTCTAGAAAATCCTCTACTATATTCATGAGCCACACAATCTCTTTTGTAGCCTCTACATCAGCCACATACCCTACCTCTATAGTGAAATTTTCAGGAACACATACTTTGACTCTATAGTGAAATTTGATGGAACAAAATATTTGAGTGATATCCAAGAGATAATTATTGATCCATGACACATGAGGTATCTTGAAGTAGACACTCCATTCTCCTTATCCCCATAAAATTATGAATATGCATGTATAACTAGTATAAAGTCTTACATCTTAAAGTATTTGATCCCAAAGTATTGAGTTCCTTTCAATTATCTTAGAACGTTTTTTGTATCAAATTAATTTCCTTCACAAGGTTTTTGCATGAACCTAGAAAGAATGTCAATTGCAAATTAAATATTCGATCTAGTGGTAGTAAGGTAGATAAGACTCCCCACAAGGTGTCTATATTTAGTTGCATCCTCAAAATCATTCACTTCTTTTGATGTTAGCTTTATATTTTCTCATTTGGAGTAGAGAGAGGTTACAATTGGCCACACCAAATTTGTTCAACAATTCTCCAATGTACTTATTTTGGGAGATGAATACATACTTTGGATTCTTAGTTACTTCAATACCCAAGTAGTAGTGAATATTATCCATATTGGATAATCATATAATTTTTCATCACTATAGATTCTTTCAGAGCGGAAAAATTGGAGGAATCATCTTGTAGGTTTATTTTAGTGGCAGGTCCTAGTTTTGAAAATTGGGGTATGGAACCTTCTAGAGCGATTTGAGGCATCAAACAACATTTTTTGGATTTCAAAATTTCATAACATAGCTTGGAAAATGTGACACAATTATACACATCAATTCATTTCCAACAATCCAAACATTGCATCAATCATAGCTTGTATACAAAATTTATGCATCCTTCAATTTGACCTATCGTGTTGAGCACCATGGTATGAGAGGATGTCACATCATCCCCTGTTACTCACGCATATGGGGCTAAACATGTATGTAATTTTAAGAAGATTCTATAAGTTCCAAAATTCTATTAGAATTGAGGGTTGAGGAAGTCAAAAACCTACACCTAGATATTTATCAAGCTATGTTAAATAATAGGCTGCTAGGAGGAGAAAGGGTTTCATCCTATGTTATTGTATGTTGTTTCGTAGTAGAGAAGAACACGTACGATTGGGAAATTAGCGATCATAACAAAGGGGGTTGATTTTTTGTAGTATCCTAACATGACACATGTCTTAGGTAAATCCATTAAGAGTTTCTTCTCCTTTGTACTTGCAATATTTCCATACAAGAGAAAAGAGCGAAGAGTATCCTCACTTTCTAGTTGGCTTATCTCTCTTAAGGGTTTCCTAGAGAAAATATTTTTGTTATTTTATCGATGGTGTGTGACTGTATTTTATTGTTCTCTATTTTCCACATTTTATCTATTTTATGCATAAGAAGAAAACGAGTAGGTAAATATTCTAGAAATATAAAGGAATTTAACCTTCACAAGTAGATTTCAATTTTCTTTATCATATTTGTTGTGACGAATTATTCTAGTGGAATACCCATGACATTTTATAGATCATATTGGTATACAAGAATGTTTTCGTTTGTTTGTTTGTGGGAATTTTCAAGAACCAACGATTGGCTTAAAGATGAGTCTCAAAAACCATATCCATGGTGGATAAGTTTGTTCATAATAGCCCTCGAGATCCAACAAAAGAGATATTTGAGAGTTTGGAAGCAAAAGTCACCAATATCAACCGCAATATGAACCTTCTCATGGAATATATAGAAAGAAATATCATACTATTCAGAGATGATGGAGGATATAACTCAAAGATCAGATCGAAGGGGAAATTGGGAGATTGGGAAGACCTAGTAAATGAGTTGTAAAAAGAACCTAATAAAGAGAAATCGAGTTCGAGTTTTGTTATCCCTTCAGATTCCCTAGTCAATATGGAAGAAAAAATGGGAATACATACCAAGGTGAGATTGATGCATTCAAATTGAATCAATGGTTGCAACAACTAGAATTTTATTTTAGCATTCACCTTAGAGATGAAGAGAAAAAAATTCATTTTCTAGATTGAAGTTAGAGGGATATGCTTTAAATTGGTGGGAAATGAATACAAAAACACTTAGGCTGGAGGGAGGACTTCATTACCATCATCAAGTCCCAATTATACCCTATCGGATATGTAGAGGACCAATGAATCCAATGGAACTATTTTAGGTGGAGGCGTGGCTAGAGTGTACATGAGTACACCGCTAAATTAACAAAGGTGGTTGTTGGCACATGCCTATGTTGAGATAAGAGTCAATTTTGAAGAAAAGTTCTAGAAAAACACAAAAAACGATGTAGATTGGACCAAGAAGGAGAACATACCATATTTTTAGGAAAAGCAGTGTGTGCATCAGGATTTGAGAAAATCCAGTGCAGACGTGGACAAACCTAGCCATGTTAGGGTTAGGGTTTTGGAATTTAATGTAATGGTTTTTAACCCAATTTTGTAGTATAAATAGAATATATAGAAATTAGGTTGAGCAATCTAGATATGGAGCAAGAGAATTTTCATATCTGTAGTATCTTTTGGATTCCTTGATGAGTTTTGAGTCTGTATTTTGGTGAGAGTTGTGGAGCTCAGATGAAGTTTTTATAACTGAGGTTTGGGTGGAAATTTGTGGATATTGGTGCAATCCTAGTCCGCCTCACTATTATCTATAATGTAATGCACGCATATCTCTTTTGAGGAAGAAGACTGAAGCATAAGATCTTCGTGGACATAGCCCGAGAGGGGTGAACCATGGTAAAACTCTATGTGCAATGTGCTTGAATGTTTTAATATTTCTGCAATTATGATTGAATGGTTAGATAGATGAATGAACAGTTTTACTTATAACGTGAATTAGAATATATATGCAAAATGAATTTTATGAATGAATGAATGAATGGACCTAATGAATATTGTAATAGAATGCCTGGTTAAGTAGAAATAAGAGTAAGAAGAACAACCCCAATCCCTTCCATGACTGCAGACACCTGCGTCCTGCAGTCACCCATAAACCATATGGGTTGAGAATGTGTTTTTCACTTTGTGCGTGGTGTAGCCTTCTATTTTACTAGAAGGGTCGATGGTGATAAGGGTTTTGTTGGAGAACTAAGGTAGAACCTAGGTTAGCCCATACATCCAATAAATGGTTTTGTTGCTGGATAGAAGTCATAAGGAGAGCCAGGAACATGTTTGGTGAAGAAGATGCAGTGGTAGAAAGGGATGTTCAGGCCATGGAATCCCACAAAGAAAGATATTTATATATGGTTCGAGACAAAGTAGTTTCAATTCATGCAGAAAGATAATAAGGGTTCTAGGTATACACCATGCCAGTACCTATAGAGTTATGTGTTTACTGATTTACATGAAGCATAATTTTGTTTCTTTCAATAGTTATTACAAGACTGGATATTAAGGTTAAAATATACCCATATGACTAATCAGATTAGACCAGTAGTGTGGACTATTGAAAATATCACATGGTTGGAAATATTTAATAACAAATTCACATGCGCAGTGAATTTTTGGTTAGAAAACATCACTGTGGGGTTTATCACTGAGTTTGCAGTAGATACATAGAAGTCATATACTGTTGCATTTCAAGACTTCTTGAAGGTACTCAGAGGGAGGTACATCATGTCTCTTTACACTTAGATCAAGATCTTATTACATGATAATGGCGTGATGATTATGGAATCAGACATTTATATCACTCTACACACATGGGGGAGTTGGGGGAAGCACTAAGAAAGATTTGAGAAATGGAGAAGGTTATGGAGAGTAGCCATAAGAAGGAGCAATGGAACCCATCATGATGGATGAGGAACAGACTAGGGAAATCATAAGGAATATAGGTGTGACGCACAATGGATGACCCTACCAGTATAAGATGAATAGTATGAAGTGGGTTGTAGCGAAGTGAGAGATCTTGGAAAATGATGAGGAAGAGGTAGAGGATATTCGTTCCATGAGGCATATTGAGGATATCTTGCATGTCACATATGAGAGGAAAACCATAGGTCATGGGTCCAATTCAAAAGATGACTCTCCATTCTAGATATGAATTAGTGTGGAAGCCACAACCTCATGTGCGACTAAGACAACCAAAGAAGAAAATGTAGTTAACCAACAAGTGATTAGTGGTAGAATAATTTTTCCAAGACGTGGGTCCAGTAGAAGAAGTACAAGTTTAACAAGTAGAAATCAAGTATCTACACCACGTGAAGGTGGTAGTTCAACAAATTTCACAATGACAAGCCAAGATCCAAATATCAAGTTACCGAAGTTATCGGGGGATGAGTCAAATGATCTATAAAAATGTTTGTTCAAATATGAGAAGGTATGGGAATCAATGTAGATTATAGACGAGGATACAAAGGTTGCATAGTTGGAAATCAAATTCAGAGACCATTCATTAGACTGGTACATGGGTATCTCAACAAATAAAGAAACGAGAACACCTACAACTATAGCAGATGTGAAGAGGCAATTAATAAATGAATTTCAGAAGCCAAGTTCAGAAGACCAGTTTATGAATGAAATTATAAAGATCAAACAGAAACTAGGAGAATCAATCTTGGAAGTGGACCAGAAATTCAAGAGGCTAAAAGGTAACTTAAAGTACACTATTATTGATACACAACATAGACATTTGTTTTTTAATTATTTGTTGACACACTTGAAGTATCCTTTGAGACAACATAAATTCCAAAGTTAGGGTGAGGCTCTGTAGGTAGCCCTATAGCTAGAGGAAAACTAGTACAATCATACAAATCCAGCTATGGAAGAGTTGAAGTAAGATCTGAAGAAATTAACATTCTAGTTGAATCAGAACAAAGGAAAGGAGAAAATAGAAGATGCCTGGTGTACAATGTGCAATATAGAAGGCCATCAGAAGAATGAGTGTCCATTATTTTAATAGTATATTGGAGTGGGTATGCCAAACCTTTTATCTTCAGGAAGGCCATGGTGCGAGATTTGGAAAACACGTGGTAATTATCCCTATCATTTCCCCCTAATGTAGAAGTACCAGACGATGTCAAAGATTATATTTTGTAACTTTTGTTAGTTATTAAGACATGAATACAAGGACTGTAGAACCTTGGAGATGATGAAAGAAAGGATTGGATATAGATACAGGGTGCATAATGAACATGTAACATGACAACTTGTGCAACAACCATAGTATAACATTGCATAGTAGCCATGGTAAAATCCCACACAACAGTTTGCAACACAACCATAGTATAATTCATAGAAGTTTCAAGGGAAACAATGGTGTAATCCTGCATGATAGTGCACAACACCAAAATAGTATAATAAACTATAGCCGAAGTATAATCAAGGACCTCAGTATAACACACCATGTGGAGATAATCAGGGCAACATAGGAGGATTTGTAGTAGGAGGCCATGGAGGAAGAGGATTTGGAGGAGGTCGAGGACCAATAGTGTGTCATAAATTTTAGAAACCACAGAATTATGCAAGATACTTACCACATCCACCTGCGACATGTATGTACTGTTGTGCAACAAACCATGAAACAAAAGATTGTCCTGCAATTTTGATAAAAATATAAGATAAGGGGAACTAGACTAATCAGAATGTGTAATGGATCGGGGTGGAAAACATAGAAGAATATGGAAAGAATATTAACATAGTGACTAGAGGTGGAGCTAAGATAGGATAAGATGCATCTAAGAAGGATCAAGACTAGTACCACTGGTATAGGAAGAATATAGTGCCTAAAAATAAGTTTGATACAAACAAAGAGAAAGAAATATTCAAGGAAGCTAAATAGGAGATCTTGAAGGAAAACATTGCATCCACTTCAGGAATGAATCCAATATATGAGATACTAGTATATGACATGCCTTCATTATTTGATCATACCAATCAAAATCAGTCCTAAGAACAATAAAGTAACTTAAGAAACTTCTTGGGAACTTGTGTCAAATTGTTGAGTGATAAAAAATCCTTACAAGTATTGTAGAATTTGTTAGAAAAGTGTAATCCTGGGGAAGAAGGGGTAAAAAGAGTAAATCAAGTCCATAAAAATAAAAGAACCAATAGGGCATTAGATTGAATGCCAACATATGATATTTCAATATGGGGGATATTATACTAGAATTAGGATCTAAAGTCAATGTCCTTCCAAAGAAAACATGGGAAGCTATGGGAGAACCCCAGTTAGGGTATTCACCTATTCAGTTGAAGTTGGAAAATCAGCATGATGCATACCCCCTCCCCTCCTAGGGTTGCACAACCTCTTGGTCTCTGAATCTTTCCTTCTTCTAAGTCGGATAGACTCTTCAGGATTTCAGTGTTTCAACCTTCTCTACGCTCGTTCCTTCGAGAGCGTCTTCACCCGAACTTGATGGATTTCCACCATGCGTCCTCCCAAATGATGGACTGTCCCAAATGACTTTGGGACTTTGAGACTTTTAGCAAATATGCTCTACTGTGTGTGTGCATAGTGTTAAGTCTTATGCACCTTTGTCTCTATCCAATGATTGTTGATCCTCTGTGCTTCGATCCAATGGATGGGATATGTTCTTCTCCTCTGCGCTTCTTATTTTTGTTGGATGTTGATTTAACCGTCCAGGCTCCTCCCCACAACCAATCAGATAGTTTTGGTCACTCGTCCTCCTGAGATTTTGATTTATTCTGAATTGGAAGATTTTGTCAGTCTTAAAGTTTTTTCGGCCTTGAAACTTTTTCTTTCGCGAACCCGACTATCTTCGGTCTTTCTTACGCTCTTTAAAGCATTATCTCTTCTAAGATTTTGGAATTAGATTAAGTCTATCACCTACACACTCTTTTCATTATCTCTTTTGAGCTTTTCCCCTTCGAAGGTTTCTATCTCCCACACACTCCTTGCGTTTTTGGGATTCTGTCAAACTCATATTCGAAGGTTTTCTTGGAAAGAAATTCTTCTCACCCTCCTGGAATTCTCCTTGCTCGATGCACACATTGTTGAGTTGCTTCTTACAGAGTATTCAATAACTCATTTTCTTCTTGAACTCAACAAAGAGTCCCCTTCGTGCACACTTGCACCTGCTCGATGCCTGCCTGGTAGAGATTTATAGAGTTATCAGTAACTCTAGTTCTCTCTGAACTCAACAAAGAGTTCTTCCGATGCACTCCTTGCACTTCTACTGATGAAGGTTCAATGGTATCTCTCCTGAGCTTTTCCTGAGGTTAAATCACCTCTATCAATGCACTCTTTTTGGATTGCGTGCACTCCTTGCACTCAGAAACTCATCCAATACTTCATCAGTTCACACATTAAAAACATGAACGACATAAAAAAATAAAAATAAAAACAAACATACAAACACACCATGTGGAGGAAAAAATGTTTTTCTATTATCTCTGTGTGTCTATACAGATGTTTACAAAAACTAGACTGCAACAAAGTCTCGGTTCTCTCAAGCTCTCTCTCAGAACTATTCTACCTCCTAAGTATCCTAAGACTTTGTCTACCTGAGATCTCTCTCTCAAGTCTCCTAATTACAAAGCAAGGGCTCCATGAGCTTATCATCACCACCACCTTAGTGTTATCGCTATCTCAGTTACGACACCATACTCCTATGGGTTCCTCCCAATTTCTGGTTCACAGATGTGAATCATCTCCTCTTCTGTGTCACTGATCTTTTCATCATGCCTCATCCACCTCTTTAACAGTTGTTTTTATTCTCTAGACAATAATATCTTGATTGAACACTTCACTTTCTTCTTCATGGGCCACTCATACACCCAATGTGATTTAGAATCTCACTGCATTTTTAATGTCAACTTCTCCATCCTTGCTCTTATTTCATTGGGCTCCAGATCCCTCTCTATATTTATTTTATTCTTGTGGCCTTCTCTTTGACCACACTCATGGCCTTCAGTATCCATTTCCACCTTCTACCTGCCCTCCTAGCAAGTCTATGGATTACTCTACATCTGCGATCATCTTCGTCTTCTCTCACAGCTCACCTAGCTATTTAAGTTTTTGGCGTTGTTGTGCGCAAGAAACAACCTTCTCACAGAGCATCAATACGTCGCTTCCTTCACTTGTTGTCTATAGGAAAACTCTTGTTTGTGATACCACCTGATGTTATCAGGTCATCTTATTTCACCCTCTCCCTCTTGTCTGTTGTTTGCAAACAAAATAATGGTCTCCTCCTCTTTCTCTTTCACCTAAAATCTACAGACAAAAACCAAGTCTGATACCACCTAATGCAGACCCCTTCCCCTCTGAGGGCTGTGTGACCTCCTAGTATTTGGATCTTTCCTTCTTCTAAGTCAGATCGACTCTTCAGGCTTCGTGTGTTTCAACCTTCCGTGAGCTCGTTCCTCCCAGAGCATCTTCACCCAAACTTGATGGATTTCCGCCACGCATCCTCCCAAATGATGGGCGGTCCCAAATAACTTTGGGACTTTGGGACTTTTATCAAGTCCGCTCTCCTATGTGTGTGCACAGTTTTAAGTCTCATGCACCTCCATCCAGATCCAACGATTGTTGATCCTCTATGCTTCGATCCAATAGATGGGGTATGTTCTTCTCCTCTGTGCTTATTTTGTTCATTGGACGTTGATCTAACAGTTCAGGATCCTCCCCACAACCGATCAGATGATTCTTATCTCTCCTCCTCGTGATATTTTGATTTCTTCTAACTTGGAATATTTCGTCAGTCTTCAAAGGTTTTTGGCCTTTGAACTTTCCCTTTCCTGAACCTGACTACCTTGGGTCTTTCTTACGCTCTTTCAAGGATTATCTCTTCTGAGATTTTGGACTTAGAATAAGTCTGTCCCCTACGCACTCTTTTCATTATATATTCTAATATTGTCCCCTTAAAAGGTTTCAATATCCCACACACTCCTTGCATTTTTGGGATTCCTTCAAACTCAGATTCGAAGGATTTCTTGAAAATAATTTTTTTTCACCCTCCTGGAATTTTCCTTTCTCGATGCACACTTTCTAGAGATGCTTCTTACAGATTATTCAGTAACTAAGTTTATTCTTGAACTCAACATAGATTCTTCTTAGTGAACACTTGCACCTACTCGATGCCCACCTGACAGAGATTTACAGAGTTCTCAATAACTCTGGCTCTCTTTGAACTCAACAAAGATTTCTTCCGGTGCACTCCTTGCACTTCTACTAATGAAGGTTCAACGGTACCTCTCCTGAGATTTTCCTGAGGTTAACTCACCTCTATCAATGTACTCTTTGTGGACTGTATTCACTCCTTGCACTCAGAAACTCAAAATGAGTTAAACAATTGAAACTCATTCAATACTTCATCAGTTCATGCATTCACAACATGAACAACATAAAAACATAACAATAAACACAAACATACAAACACAACATGTGCAGGAAAAAAATATTTTCTATTATCTTTGTGTGTTTATACAGATGTTTACAAAAACTGGACTACAACAGAGTCCCAATTCTCTCAAGCTCTCTCTTAGAACTGTTCTACCTCCTAAGTCTCTTAAGACTCTCTCTACCTGAGATGTATCTCTCAAGTTTCCTAATTACAAAGAGAGGGCTCCACGAGCTTATCCTCACCAATGCCTTAGTGTTATCACTATCTCGGTTATGACACCATACTCCTATGGCTACATTCCATAAATGTTTATCCAGACCTGACTATGATCTGGAACTTCTACATGTAACCATTTAAGGAAACCCTATCCACTACTTTTACAAAGGCATGTCCTGGAATTTATCATGCTTACAACACAAAATCTGTATAGGATCAGAGTTAAAATTTTAAAATGGGATGGTTGATGCCTCTCCCTTTCTCCACTGTGCGTCTACATGTTGGCACATTGTTGAGATGGAGATATGCTAATAGGAATTGAAGTTGATTCCAGCATATATAGATGATGTGTGTACCATGGATGATTTCGAAGTCATTGACATAGTGGACAATACTTTTCCATATCCAACATTGTTGCGTCTAGATTGGGATTTTGATAACCAGGATATCATCAACTTGAAGACAACGAAGTTTATATTTGAATCTAGAGAATACAAAGTTATTGTTCCATTGGATCCCTTAGAAGGAGGTAGGCATGTGGAACCTGTGATGGATAATATTCTGACAAAATATGTGAATCAACTATACACAACTACCACACATGAAGAGGATTATATCAACCCAATTTCAAATGGCATGCTGAGTTAGAGGAGCATTACTTTGTGTTCTTTAGAATCTGAAACATGACTAGAAAACTAGCAACAAGGAATACATAAATTACCTACTAGGATGTGTGCCAAAATGAGGCGTGCGTTGATATGGATTGGTACAGAGCTAAGAGAACCTCCTACCTTATATGGATTGAATGATTTAGAAGATTTTATAATTAATTATGAGGTAGAGGTTATGGAAAATAATATATTACCAACATTAGATATTTCTTTAAAATCTACACCTAGAAAATGGTGGGTGCACATAAAGAAAAGATCAACAATTGGTTTCAGTGCAAAAGGTTATTGTGCATCCGATTTGGTGTAGAGAACGAGCATAGATATGAGGGATTTGGAAAACCTCAAGAACATGTAAAGATGTGAACAATCCAATGGATATTAGTACCACCACAATAATGGCCACACCATTTTATTCACACACTAGAAGCCATTCCGAAGAACCGGTACACAGATCAAGAACAACCCAGAGAAATTGCTAACTAGGAAGAGATACAACATAAATTTGTAGTTACATTTTTTGGATTACTGAGAGGGGGGGGTGAATTAGTAATAGCGTAATTATAATTGTTTTTCTCCAAATAATCCAAGTGTTATCAATGTATAATTATTATCCAATGATGAGAAATAAGAAATGAACAATCACACACATACACAGTACACTAGTGTTTTACGTGGAAACCCAAATCGGGAGAAAACCACATAATTCTTTATCTTATATGTATTGAAGAATTACATTCATTGGAAGCACCAACTTCCTTTTTTTCCAGCTGCAATTGGAAGGAGGCTCCAACCCCCTATTTTCTCAGGCTACAACCTGAGGGAAGCTCCAACTCCCCAATTCTCTGGCTACAACTAGAAGGAGGCTACAACCCCCTATTTTATATGGCTACAACCGGAAGGTGGCTACAACCACCTGTCCTTTCCCCGTCCAACCACCCTGCAGTAGAAGTGGAATGATGGAACCACTATCACACTATCACTATGAGATATATAGTTGTAAACATGCACCAATAAACCTGAACCCTGCATCAACCATGCATCAACTTGTACCTCAACCTGTAATCAACCTGTACCATAAACAAGTGCATCAACCATGCACCAACCTGTACCAAACAATCTGTAATCAACCTGTACCATAAAAAAGTGCAACCAACCATGTGCCAAGTATGTACCAATCATGTGTCAAGTACTCATCAACTATGACTCATCAATATGTACCAACATCATCAACTATACACCTCATGTATGTGCCAACTCATCAACTACTTGTCTCAACCATGTACCAAACTTGTACCTCAAACAAAAGCCCTCATCAATTTCATCATCCAAATATTATTTGAAACTCTGTAATATACCTAGTGTATATAATCACATACCTACAAACCTTCCTTAAATTTAACAACAAGAGACTAGCATTTTCATCAAACGTTTCTTTAGTCTCACAAGACTAGTTTTGGATTAGTCAACAACCCTAACTTGAAATAATCATAACTTTGTACTTGTAATGAATAAATATATGAAAGTGATACAAAATGTTCTTTAGTTTGTTTTGTGCAATTTCTCTAGGTTTCACTACTTGGAACCTCTCAGAAAAGGATTTATGGCAAAACTGGCACACCTTGTTGAATTCTAGATTATTCTAGAGAGCACCTTGTAGAGTGTGCCCCTCATGAAATATTTGTTTAATGGATATGAAACTATTACACAGCATAATACAGACTATAATATAACCAACCCATTTTTTCTTACTGAATTTGGAGCTGTTATGATGAAGTTATGATGTTTTTACCCGAAACACTTGTTTTTGACTAGTTTCAGGACTAGCCACAAACCCTATTTTCCACAAAGTGTAACTCCAAAAATAAAACGACCCAAAAGATTAATATGTTACCATGGATACTTGGATATTTTTCCTCAATGTAATAGCAATTTGACGGTCTGAATAATTCTAGAAACAAATTTATTGAAAAAATGGTGAGATGACCTGAAAAACACAAACCTTAGAAAGTATCATCAAAAGAATTTATCCTTGAATTCTGGCCTTCTTTTCTTCACTTTCCTCATAAATTCGGCTTAGATATCCTTTTTTTACCTCAAAAACCTATAGGTATTCAATATGCTCAAGTGTGTCTTAAAAGAGAGAGCCTTGCCTCTTATTTATACTCTCCAAGTAGCTTCCTTAAAAACATCTTCTAGGTCACTTTGCCCACTTTCTTTATTTTAGGGTTAACCCACTTCTAATTTCTCCATTAAATTTATTATTGCATTAATTTATTTTGTATTCACTTTGAATTATAGTACACTAATCACTTCACTTTATTATTTACCTTTTAAAATCTCTTAAACCACTTTGACTACTTTGACCTTTTGGGGCTTCTAGATGACATATGAGGGTCCTCCAACTTTGTAAGGCCATAACTCTCAAACCGTGATGAGTTATGTGACATTCCACATAACACCAAAAATGGAATGACATGTACTATCCATATAGAATATTATTACTCAAAATATATCAAAACTCATATCATTATCCATGAAACAAACTTGGGTCCATTACCCAAACCTGGGTTCTCCAACTTCTCATTTCCATAACTTTCTAACGGTGAGGAGTTATGTGACGTTCCACATACCACTGGAAATGGCATGAAAAGAACTATCCATATAGGATGGTTTCACTAAAAAATTCACTGGTGATCATATCATTATTCCACAAATAATAATGGGTTCTCTAACCATACTTCCACGATAACTCAATCCACAAAGCGTCTTCCTGTGAGGGATTTCACCATAAGGGGACCAATTTGGAGTTCATCCATTTCTACTTATTATAAACCATGACAATACAATAACGAGTCATATGTACATCAAACAATATTGGGTCCATTACCCAACCTTTGTGCTATGGGGATTTCTTTAAGGGTTGACATCAATGACAACCAACCTTAATCAACAACATTTATATTCGAGCATGACAGTACAGATATTGGCAAAACATTGAAAGTAATAGTAGAAAGGATATTTGAAAAACCATAGTTTGAAATAGTTCCATCATATCAGAAGCAGTCCAAACAAATAGTTAAACAATTTCTACATCATTATCATGTTGCAAAAGCAGCAGAACCAACAAAAGATAATCTGTGCAATATCTAGATCCCATAAGTAGAAGGTGAAAGGGATGTATAAGGTCCCAATATGGATTCAAAATATTATGGTGCACCATTAAATATTAAGAAGTCCAACGTCGGAAATTTAGAAAACCCAAAGATGGATAGTATTGGATATTATTGGGATAATTAGATAGTAGAAAGGATCACATAATTATTGTGCAAGTACAATGACTTATTCCCAACAACATTCTTAGAGATGAAGGGGTTATAAAGAGATCTAGGAGAGATGAAGATCCCATTGAATCCATAAGTGAGACCTATCAGACAGAGGCTCTACAAATTGAATCCAATACACAAAGAGAAGGTGAAGACATAAATTGTCAAGATGCTAGAAGATGGTGTTATAAAACTTGTAGAAGAGTCAAAATAGATCAGTATTATGGTGGTGCAAGAAAATAAGCAAGGAGGGATCAATATTTGTGTAGATTTGAGAAAATTCAATGATTCTTTACTACATTATCATTTTCCTACCCCATTTACAGATGAAGTCTTGGAGAATGTAGGGGGTCAAGAAGCATATTCTTTACAGATGGATTTTCAAGTAATCATCAGATTAGGAGTGTGCCAGAAGATAGGAATAAGACAACATTTTCTATAGATTGGGGCTCATTTCAGTATATAGTTATGCCATTTGGATTGAAGAATGCACCAACCATTTTTTCAAGAGTAGTAGTAGTACATTTTAAGGACTTTATTCATAAGTTTTTGGAGGTTTACTTAGATTATTGGACAATATTAAATCTGTTAAAAGATCATGTTGAGGTATTAAGGTTGATGTTGGATAGATGTAGATAGTGTGAGATATCCTTTAACATTAATAACTGTATTTTCAGTGCATGTTTTGGGATTTTGTTAGGACATGTGGTGTGTAAAAAGGGTCTTCTAGTTGTCCTACTAAAATTGTTTCCATAGTTAGCTTACCACCACGAAAGTCAGTTTGTTAGTTGAAGAGTATATTGGGACATATAGATTATTATAGAAAGTTCATAAGGGGATATGCACAGATCACCACACCAATGAAGAAGTTGTTGAATAAATATGCTAAGTACCAGTGGAATGATGAATGCCAAAAGATTTTAGATATTTTAAAGGAAAAGATGGTTGCTACACCAATTCTAGTTTTCCCATATTGGTTAAAGGAATTTCATGTGCATGTGGATGTGGATGTAACTACAATTTCATTAGGAGAAATATTAACCCATCCAAGAGAAGGTGATATAGATCACCCTATTGGTTTTGTAAGAAGGAAGTTGTCAGATTCAGAGCATAACTACAATACTAAAAAAAGAGAAGGTCTAGATATGTTGTATGCTTTGTAGAAATACAAACCTTACTTATTGGGGAAGCACTTAAAGATGTTTGCATATCCTTCAGACCTAAGATATTTAGTTGATAATCTAGTGTTAGGGGGAAGGATATGCATATGGTTATTATTATTTCAGGAATTTGACTTTGAAGTTGTGGTGAAGCCTAGAAGATTGAATGCAGGACCAAATCACTTATCTAGGACAACGAATGGAGTAGAAACCAATAACTTGGAAGAAAAAATTCCCGATGCACAATTGTTTTAAGTAAATATTTCAGATGAATATTTTGTTGAAATTATTGAGATTTTGAGTACAGGATTTTCACTAAGAGAATTTACTACTGCGCAGAAGAAAAATTTGGTGGTCAGGGCTACAAATTATTAGTTGATTGCAAGACATTTATACAAACTTGGGGTAGATAAAATCTTGAGGAGATGTGTGATGGAGCATATAAGACCCATTATTTTGGAAGATGTGCATGAAGGGATTGGAGGAGGACACTATGCAGGAAAATCTACCACGCAAAAGGTATTGCATGCAAAAATATTGTGGCCAACAACTCACAAGGATTCAAAGGAATACTATAAGAAGTGTGATGTTTGTCAAAGATATGGGAAGTGATATAGGAGGGATCAGATGCCACTAAGTCCACATGTTACTTTTCAAGTGTTTGATAAATGGGAAATAGATTTTGTAGGTCCAATTAAGCCACCAGTAAGAAGATCAGGAGCCAAATATATTATTACAACGACAAAATACTTGACTAGATGAGTTGAGGAAACACCAGCAAAGGATTGCAATGAAGATATTGCAAAAAACTTTTTATTTGAACATGTAGTGAAAAGGTTTGGAAGTCCCACAATATTGATGAGTCATCATGGGACTCACTTAATCAAAAGTACAATTGAGGCAATGATGAAGAGTTTAAGATATACGAATAGAAGAGTACTCCTTACCACCTGTAATACCCCAAGGACGAGCCCCTATTGAATTGTAATGATGTTTAAATGATGTTTATAGGATGGTGAGCCAAGTATTAGTAAGCTAGGAGGCATATGTGTTATTAAGACGAAGAGCCTAGATGCTAAGACTAGTGAGCCTGATTTTTGTATATGTAATTATGCATATCATTAATATAAATACATTGTTCTGAGTAGATTGAACGTGAATAAATATTTATGGGGGACAAATATCCACTAGGAAGGGAAAGGGAAGGGGGCTGAGAGGATAGAAAACACAGGATAAGATTGAGTGATTAACACAAGGGGATATTATATTATATTTTTTAAATTACTATATTTTGGGAATAAACCCTATTATCCTATGTTCCTTTTTGGGGGGGGGAGAAATCCAAGTGGAGAGGAACGATCTTCAGGAGAGATAAGTGTCATCCAAGACACATGCAAATTTATGTGGGAAATTCCATCATTGTGGGGGTTCACTCTCACCATTATGATCATTCTTACCATATTTCCCCATGATTTCACTTTGTATTATGGCCATCCTTCGCACCCATTCACTCACACACTAAGAAGGCACGATGTCAACCAATTTATCCATTTTTGAACCCCTTTCCATAGTGAACCTTTGTATTTGGCTGAGTCGTCCCTTGTCTCACCCAATTATTCTACTACAGATACTTGGTTGTTTGACGAGGTAGGTTGTCATGCCCATGGGTTGAAGAATAAGGTTGTCAATCTTGTGATAAAATCTCTCAATGTGAGAGAGGTTGATGGGGGAGTGATTTCTTTTAGAGGGAGTCTAGCAATAGCTATAAATCTATGATAATTCTTGATCTGGCATGTTGTTGAAACCTTGGAAGGAAAGTGGAGAAATCGATGGACTATGGAACAATGAAGGTGTATATTCTCGGTGTGGGACATGCATGAAAAGAATGAGAGTGTGTGATCGATGGGCATAAGTAGGCTCCTTGGAAGGAATCCTTCTTGTTGCATGGTGCAACTTTCCATAGTCTTAACCTGGCCTAGGATTTCCTTTTACCTGGGTAGAGTTTAGTCTGAGCTTAGGGGTGACCCACTACTAATAGCCTGGAGTAGTATGGTCTAAGGTTGGGAGGTTTGTGGAAGTTTTACATGCAATCGGTGGTATTCTCATAAAAATATAAGTACCAATTATGTGTTAATTTTATGTTTGTATATTGTACATGTTTTATAATGTTATCAGAATTTCCTATATATATTTCATGTATGTGTTTATTGACACTTTTGCATGAATATGTGTATGAACATAATGCTTATCTTAGTTTAAATTTCCATTATATATATATATGTTTATCAGATCTTGGATAGAGATTGATTGCAGTGGATTTCCACGGCTTGGTAGCCCAGGGGATGTCACAATTTGGCATTAGAGCCCATGGTTTCAACATTGAACCTAGATGGTCCACAAATGTGGAATTTGAAGTAAACATTCCACAGGGGTTTGATGTATAGAGTGTGAGGAGGGAGTTGTTGGATTACTGAGAGGGGGGGTGAATTAGTAATGGAGAAATTCAATCATTTTTAACCATAATATGCAAGTGCTATATCAATGTATCATTATCATCCAATAGTTGTAGAGTAAATAAACAATGAACTAATGAGAAATCATACACATATATAGTACACCGGTGTTTTTATGGGGAAAACCACATAATGTTTTTGCTTGTATGTCTTTAAGAATTGCATTCATTGGAAGCACCAACTTCCTTTGTTTTCTAGCTACAACTGAAAGAGTCTCCAACCCCCTAGTTTCTCAGGCTACAACTTGAGGGAATCTCCAATTCCCCAATTCTTTGGCTACAAGCAGAAGGAGGCTACAACCTCCTATGTTATTTGGCTACAACCACCTTTCCTTACCCCGTCCAACCTCCCTAATTTATAAGTAGAATGATGGAACCATTGTCACTCTATCAATGTGATATATACTATTGTAAACATGTACCAATCAACCTGCACCAAATAACATGTACCAATAACCTGAACCATGAAACAACCATGCATCAACCTGTACTTCAACCTGTAATCAAAATGTACCATAAAAAAGTGCATCAACCATGCACCAACCTGTACCAACCAACCTGCAATCAAATTTTACCATAAACAAGTGCATCAGCCATGTACCAACCTGTACCATGAACAAGTGCATCAACCACGCACCAAACCTGTACAAATAACATGTCACAACAACCTTTCCAAACAACATATCACAACAACCCACCTCATCAATATTATGAACCAAATCATATCTACTCACCAATATCAATCACCAAGACAACTCTCAAACATGTGCATCAAGCAAGCATAACACAAGAACTCGCAATCATCACCAAGATCAATATGTGCTTCTAATAATATACCAATACAAGTATGCTACATCATCCATAAACCATGTGTCAACAATAGTATTAAAAATTTCCTCCAACCATGTCCAAATTATTTACCAATCATTTATCAACTACTCATCAACTATGACTCATTAATATGTACCAACATCATCAATTGTACACCTCATGTATGTGTCAACTCATCAACTACTTGTCTCAACCATGTACCCAACATGTACCTCAACCAAAATACCTCATAAATTTCATAATCCAAATCTGATTTGTAACTTTGTAATAAAATTGGTGTATATGATCACATACTTGCAAACCTTCCTTGACTTTAACAACAAGAGATTAGCATTTTCATCAAACTTAACTTTAGTCTCACATGACTAGTTTGGATTAGTCAACAACCCTAACTTGAAATAATCATAACTATATACCTGTAATGAATAAAGATCTAAAAATAGTACACAATTTTCTTCAGTGTGTTTTATGCAATTCCTCCAGGTTTCACTACTTAGAACCTCTCAGAAAACGAGTTATAGCAAAAATGGAATACCTTGTTGAATTCTAGCTTATTCTAGAGAGCGTGCTCCACATAGAATGTTTGTTGTATGGATCTGAAAATTGTACATGGAATAATCTAGACTGTAATATAACCAACACATTTTATGTTACTTAATTTGGACATGTTATGAAGAAGTTATGACGTTTGTACCTGAAACACTTTTTTTAGACTAGTTTCAAGACTAGCCATAAACCCTTTTTTCCATAGAGTGTAATTCCAAAACTAAAATGACCCACAAGATGAAATTCATACTACAGATACTTGGATATGTTTTCTCAATGTCCTATCCATTTCATGGTCTAGTTCATTCTAGAAAAAAAATTATTGTGAAAATGGTGAGATGCCCTGTAAATAACATGCCTTAGAAATCATCATCAAAAGAAATTATCCTCCCTTGAATTTTGACCTTCTTTACTTCACCTTCTCTCTAAAATTCATCTTAGATATCCTTTGGTGACCTCAGTAACCTGTATATATTCAATATTCTCATTTTTTATTAAAATGAGATAGCCTTGCCTCTTATTTATACTTTCATGTAGCTTCCTCAAGGGGTTACCTTTTAACCATCTTAACCCACTTTCCTTATTTTAAGGTTAACCAACTTCTAACCACTTGTCCAATTACTAATTTATCCATTAAATTTATTATTTAAATAATTTATTTTGTATCCACTTTAACTTATAGTACACTCATCACTTCACTTTATCTCAAGGGGTTGCCTTCTAACCATCTTAAACCACTTTCCTTATTTTAGGGTGAACCCACTTCTAACCACTTGTTATTTTAGTAATTTCTCCATTAACTTTGTTATTTAAACAATTTATTTTATATTCACTTTGAATTATAGTACACTCATCACTTCACTTTATTATTTACCTTCTAAAAATCTCTTAAACCACTTTGACTACTTTGACCTTTTGGGGCTTCTAGATGACTTGTGAGGTTTCTCCAACTTCACATGGCCATAACTCTCTAACCGAGAGGAGTTATGTGACATTCCACATACCAATGGAAATGGCATGACTTGTAATATCCATATAGAATAGTATTATTTTCAAATATATCTAAAATCATATCGTTATCCATGAAACAATCTTGGGTCCATTACCCAAACCTGGGTTCTCCAACTTCACATGGTCATAACTCTATAACCGTGAGGAGTTATGTGATGTTCCACATACCACTGGAAATGGAATGACATGTAATAACCATATAGAATAGTATTACCTTAAAAAATATTTAAATTCATACCATTGTACATCAAACAAACTTGGGTCCATTACCCAAACCTTTGTGCTACCAGATTTCTCTATCAAAATTTCTCCAAGGGTTGACATCAATCACTAAGGGTTCAAATCAGTCTACAATATCACTCTCCAATGGTTGACATAAATGAAAACCAACAATCCATACCAAGAATCCATCAACCTAAGCCAATTTTATGACAATCTCCCCCTTTCGCATTGAGGGAAGCACCAACATTGATGGCAACACTTAGTCATGATAACATTCATGCTTATACTCCTCATCAATGTTTCTATCTTCCCCCCTTTGACATCAATGGAAAAGGGTATCTCCTATTGGGGATGCTCCCCGTGACTGAAATCTCCTTGGGGATGCTCCCCCTGTCTACATGACTTTGATTTTTCTTTGTGTTTATAAGCCTCTGATTACTCTCTCTCCCTTCATATGAACAATATCTCCCCCTTTGAAAAAGGGTATCACTTTGAAGTCGTATCGCTCATTTTTCCCTTGTGACAATTTCTCCCCTTGGAAACCTGTCTTTATTATCTCTCTCTAAGAATTTACCTTTGCATTTGATATATCTCTCCCCCTTTTTCATCAATGGAAAAGGTAGCTTTCCATCTGGGGTTGCTCCCCCTAAAAAAACTCTTCCTGAAAATGATCTCCCAAACTAAATTGTCCTATTTATGGTGCTTCCTCATGTACATCTAATACATATAAGATAAGCATTCAAAAGCATTCATTTTGGAGTAGAAATTACTCCTAGTCTCTGGCGAAGATACTCAAAGGTTTCCCGTGGAAGTGGTTTTGTAAATATGTATGGAACTTGTTATTTTGTTCCCACATATTCAACTTTGATGTTCTTCTCTGCAGCCTATTCCCATAGAAAGTGATACTTGATTGGAAATTTCTTCGTCTTGGAGTGCATCACTGGGTTCTTTGAGATATTGATGGTGCTTGTATTATCAAAATAGATTGGAATGGGATCATCATACTCAACCTGTATATCTGTCAGAGTTTTTTTCATCCATAGAACCTGTGTACAACATGTTACTACTGCAATATACTCTGCCTCGGTTGTAGATAAAGATACAGATGATTGTTTCTTTCTTAGCTATGATACTAAAGACTCACCCAAGTAGAATTTTGATCCACTAGTGCTTCGTCAGTCGTCAATGCAACCTGCCCAATCTGCATCTCTATAGAAATACCTAATAGATCCTTTCATTTTGGATACCATAATCCAAACTCTTTCGTTCCTTTGAGATATATGAAAATCCTCTTCACTACTAATACATGTGATTCCTTTGGTGCTTCCTGAAATTGTGCCACTTGTCCAACTGTCTACATTACATTTGGTCTAGATGTTGTCACATAAAGTAGGCTACCAATCATTGACTTGTATTGCCTCTGATCTATAGACTTTGAATCATCATATTTCCTCAACTTGCAACTAGTTTACATGGGAGTGATAACTAGTTTCCAATCTTCCATTCCAAACGTCTTTAGCATTTCTATGATATACTTGGTTTGAGAAATAAAAATTCCTTGGTTTCTTTGATGTATCTAAATACCTAGAAAGAAGGATATTTCTCCAAGTAATTACATTCCAAATTCATTATGCATGTCATTTGCAAATTTATGGCCTATCATCAATACTTCCAAAAATAATATCATCAACATAAACTTCATTTAATAAAATACTATCTTGATTTACCTTGATGTAGAGGTTGTTTTCTGTGCTTCCTTTCCATAATTCGTAGGGAGTTTTTTCATTTTTGTTTCTGAGAATTACTCTGTTTTGAATGTGAATTGTTGTATGCACTACATGTGTCCAAAAAAAATATGTCAATTTGGAATCCATTAGAATTGTTCGATCCATTTCATGTGTAATTATCATCCATTATGATAATGTTCCTTTTTCTTTGAACCACTCTTTGAACCAATATATGAATCCATCCTCTCATCCATACCATCCAAGAATATACTTGTGCAATTGTCCATAATGCTGACCCATTTATCACTATACTATCATGAAGTCTTGATTAATCCATCAAATTGTACTTCTTCTAACTGACTACTCTGGATCTGTCTTCTCAAACTCTTGAAGATGCTCGAAGGATGGTTCTTTGGTCTATCACAACTATCGCATAGACTCCCCATGTCTAATATTCATATTACCTAGGATTATCTAAGATGGATGGCTTAGAACAATTCATTCTCTGATGTGTATTCATCATCATCTTTATTGGTAGATTCATCATCATCTTCATTGGTATATTCATCATCTCTCTGAGCTCTGAATTAATTCTTTCTATTCATGGATTCATATTTCACTACAATGCCTGAAAGTACAATCTCTTGAACATGTTCCTTATTTACCTGTCCTTCTTTTCTTTCAGTTATTTTCCAAACCTTTCTATATCTAACATCTTATTTTTTCTCTGTAGAATTTTTTTCATCTCGTTTTATTTCCAATCTTGCAATCTCTGGGAACTGGTCTTTGTTCACTTGTTCTTCATGTTTTCTTATCCATACTTTCTTATATCTGGTATCAGTGTTATGTTTCATGGAAGTGTCGATCATGCTTCTACAATAAATTTCTATGTGCCCATAGTTATGAAATTTGTAACATTCAATGTTACGTGGGGCCACATATGCACTTCTTGCTTGAACACTTATTTTATAATCCCTACAATCTGCAACCCTATGTCCAAAATTAGTACAATAAAAACAATAACCATAAAAGAAATTTTCACACCTGGGAGTGAATGATTATGTTTGTGGTGTATTCCTTCTAAATTTCTCCCCTGACTGATCATGATCATGATTGAAGCTTCTTTGTGGATTGGACATGAATGGTATTCTTGAAGACGTATCTTCAATAGTTTTCTTATATTCTGGTTGACCATGATTCCTTCCTTTCAGTACTTTTTCATAACTCTTTATATCTTCTTCATTCTTCTTTTCTAGAAACCTTGAGTTCTTCTCTTCATTCTCTATGACTGATGTGGATGTTTGTGTCTCTTCAACATTCTTGTTGAGATTGATGAATTTGACTCTTAGTGTGACAACTTCTTCTTCAATCTTTTCAACCTCTTCTTCTTTCTTCATTATCTCAGACTTCATGACCTTTTTTGTTCTCTTTGCTTCTTCAAGTTGGATTTTCAATGTAATTATTTATTCTTCGAGTCTTCTCTCTTCTTGACCAAACTCTTCCTCAAGTTGGTTTAAGTCATCGGTTCTTTCCTTGAGATGATCCATCAGTATATTTTCTTTCTTTTATTCTTCTTCCTTTTGTGTTGTTATGTTGGCTTCTAAACATTGTTTTCGATATTCTATAGGTTCTTCAATTCTTCTGGCCTCTTCTTGCAAAGTTCTTAAATTCTTGATGACCTATTGATATTTTTCAGAACCTTGAACACATTTCTTTTGCTTCATCAATTCTTTCTTGGATGAATTTTTTTCTTCTCTTTGTTTCTTTATATAATCAGTTGCACTGATCAATTTTTCTCTCTAATCAATTTTTCCTTCTTCATACTCTTCCTCTTGTGAATCTGTCTGATGCGATGAGCATATTTATTCTTATTATGTACCTACATCTTCTTTGGCATTTTTTGATTCTGTGATGGGTGAAGAATATACATTATGTAACTTATCCCAAATTTATTTGGCCGATGAACATTTACCAACCTTTTCTCTTACCGGATTAGGTAATCCTTCCTAGATGAAATCCATTGCTATTTTGTTATTCTTTTTCAATTCCTTCTTGGCTACAGTCTTTTCCCTTTTTGAACTATCATATCCTGTAAAAACTAATAGATAAATATAATGTCCATGTGCCTACAAAAATAATTATGTCCTTATGCTCCACATCTCATACTTTAAACCACTCTGACCATTAAACATTGGGACTCCATTCTCAGAATAATCCATGATCTCCTTCCAGTGGTTAAACTATGTCCTTAAGGAACCCACTCTGAAACCAATTGTTGGATTACTGAGAGGGGGGGGTGAATCAGTAATAGAGAAATTAAATCCTTTTTAACCATAATATGCAAGTGTTATATCAATGTATCATTATAATCCAATAGTTGCAGAGTAAATAAAAAATGAACAAATGAGCAATCATACACATACACAGTACATTAGTGTTTTTATGTGGAAACCCAAAGAGGGAGAAAAAATCGAATGTTTTTTTTTATATGTCTTTAAAAATTAAATTCATTGGAAGCACCAACTTCCTTTGTTTTCCAACTGCAACTAGAAGGAGGCTCCAACCCCCTAGTTTCTCAAAATACAACCTGAGGGAAGCTTCAACTCCCCAATTCTCTTGCTACAACCAGAAGGAGGATACAACCCCCTATGTTCTCCGACTACAACCGGAAGGTGGCTACAAACACCTGTCCTTGCCCCATCAAATCTTCCTAGTTTATAAGTAGAATGATTGAACCACTATCACACTATCACTGTGAGATATATTGTTGTAAACTTGTAACAATCAAGCTACACCAAAAACCCTATAGCAATAACCTAAACCATGCAACAACCATGCATCAACCTATACCTCAACCTATAATCAACCTGTACCATAAAAAAGTGCATCAACCATGCACCAACCTGTACCAACCACTCTGTAATCAGCCTGTACCATAAACAAGTGCATCAACCATGCACCAACCTATACCTCAACCTGTACCATGAACAAGTGCATCAACCATGCACCAAAACTGTACAAATAACATGTTACAAAAACCTACCGAAACAACCTATCACAACAACATGTCTCATCAATCTTATCAACCAAATGAAATTTACTCACCAAGATCAATCACCAAGACAACTCTCAAATATGTGCATCAACCAAGCATAACACAACAATTCATAATCATCACCAATATCAATATGTGCTTCTAATAATATACTAATACAAGTATGCCACATCATCCATAAACCATGTGTCAACAATACTAGTAACAAGTTCCTCCAACCACATACAAATTATGTACCAATCATGTATCAAATACTCATCAACTATGAATCATCAATATGTACCAACATCATCAACTATACACCTCATGTATGTCTCAACTCATCAACTACTTGTCTCAACTGTGTACCCAAGATGTACCTCAACCAAAATCCCTCATCAATTTCATCATCCAAATCTGATTTGTAACTCTGTAATATACCTAGTGTATATGATCACATAGTTGCAAACCTTCCTTAACTTAACAACAAGAGACTAGCATTTTCATCAAACTTTACTTTAGTATCACATGACTAGTTTTGGATTAGTCAACAACCCTAACTTGAAATAATCATAACTACATACCTGTAATGAATAAATATCTGAAAATAGTACACACTGTTATTCAGTGTGTTTTATGCAATTCCTCCAAGTTTCACTACTTGGAACATCTCAGAAAAGGAGTTATAGCAAAAATGGCATACCTTGTTTAATTTTGTCTTATTCTAGAGAGGGAACTTGTAGAGAGTTCCCCACATGGAATATTTTTTTTTTGGATATGAACATTGTAAAACAAATACTACATACTATACTCTAACCAACACATTTGGTATTACTAAATTTGGATCAGTTATGAAGAAGTTATGATGTTTTTACCTGAAACACTTGTTTTAGACTAGTTTCAGGACTAGCCACAAACCCTATTTTCCACGGAGTGTAACTCCAAAACTACAAAGACCCAAAAGATTAAATTCGTACCACAACTACGTGGATATGTTTTCTCAACGGCGTACCAATTTAACAGTATGAATCATTCTTGAAAAATTTTTATTGTGAACATAGTGAGATGGCTTATAAATAACATACCTTAGAAAGCATCATCAAAATAATTTATCCTCCCTTCAAATTCGACCTTATTTACTTCACCTTCTCTCTAAAATTAGGCTTAAATATCCATTTGTTTCCTCAGTCACTTGTATACATTCAGTATGATCAAGTGTGATTAAAATGAGAGAGCCTTGCCTCTTTTTTACACTTTCATCTAGTTTCCTCAAGGGGTTACCTTTTAACCATCTTAACCACTTTCCTTATTTTAGGGTTAACCAACTTCTAACCACTTTTCCAATTAGTAACTTATCCATTAAATTTATTATTGAAATAATTTATTTTGTATCCACTTTGACTTATAGTACACTCATCTCTTCACTTTATCTCAAGGGGTTAGCTTCTAACAATCTTAAACCACTTTTCTTATTTTAGGGCTAACCTACTTCTAGCCACTTGTCAACTTAGTAATTTCTCCATTAACTTTATTATTTATATAATTTATTTTATATTAACTTTGAATTATAGTACACTCATCACTTCACTTTATTATTTACCTTCTCAAAATCTCTTAAATCACATTGATTACTTTGACCTTTTGGGGCTTCTAGATGACACATGAGGGTTCTCCAGCTTCACATTGCCATAACTCTCCAACCATGAGGAGGTATGTGACGTTCCACATACCCCTAGAAATGGAATGACATGTATTATCCATATAGAATAGTATTGCCCACAAATATATCTAAACTCATACCGTTATCCATCAAACAAACTTGGGTCCATTACCCAAACCTGGGTTCTCCAACTTCACATGGCCATAACTCTCTAACCGTGAGGAGTTATGTGACGTTCCACATACCATAAAAAATGGAATGACATGAAATACCCATATAGAATAGTCTTACCTTAGAATATATTAAAATTGATACCATTGTACATGAAACAAACTTGGTTCCATTACCGAAACCTTTGTGCTATCGGAATTCGCTACCGAACTTTCTCCAAGGGTTGACATCAATATACAATATCACTCTCCAATGGTTGACATCAATGAAAACCAAAAATACATACCAAATGTCCATCAACATAATCCAATTTCGTAACAAGAGTTGTCGGAAAATATTGGTTGTATTCAGACGCTAAGGAGGTATAATAGTTTGATAAACCACAACAGATGTGGTATTGGGCCACAAAGTTAAATTTGGGTCGTTGGGTATGTTCAGAAGAAGACAAATCCCCAAAAACCCTCAGATATGGAGAAGGTACATGAATATCAAGCAATGTTCAAAGTTCGGTAGTTTTGGGGTTGTGGGGTGTTCAACAGCAAAAAAATCGAAGTCTCGAAACTACGGGAAGTAGTCGTCAATAGTCAAGAGTTCGATAATTTTGTAAGTGAACATATGAGTAGAGATCTACCGAATTGTCGAAGTCCCAAGATGTCAAATATGATGTGTACCTATCGACAATCGGTGGTTCAACAGTTCTGCAAAATGTATCAATAAGAAGAATCGTCAAATTCGTACGTTGCCAAAGTGATCTGACATGATGATGTCATCAGGGGTGACGTGGAAATGTTTGGCAGTTCGACAATTTTGTGAAAGTTTAGATGAGAAAACAAAATCACTGAAGTCCCGAGTTTTCAAAGTGATGTGAAATGATGACATTATCGGGGGTGACATGGACCCATTCGATAGTTCAATAGATTTGAGAAAGTGTTGAAGAGAGGAAATCATCGAAGTCCCAAAGCGTTGGATATGATGTGGCATGATGGCGTCACCTAGGGTGATGTGGACCTACCTCGGTCTGCCATGTGTCACTCAATTCCATACCTTTAGCAATCCCTTAGGATCGATTGGAACCTAACACATGTCACTCGACAGTGGGACCACGCATCACCACTTTGATTGGTGACAAATGTACTTCGTGGGCCCCGAGAGGTTAAGCAATTTGGGAGTTTAGCGTTCGGGAGAAGCTATTGGAAGAAATTTCGGACCTCCAAAGTCCCGGAGTATCGAAGTCCCATAGTTCCATAGTGACATGTATTGGTGACATCACCTAGGGTGACGTGGACACACAAGAAGAATTCCACGTGTTAGTGTGTTTTGAGCTTTTGAAAGGTTATTTATGAATTTATAACTTGACACATGTCACCCCTTAGATTGGACCACATGTCCGCTTCTTGGAATCTACCACGTAGTATCTAGGCCTGCAGTACTAAGTGGACCCCAGGAGTTCTCCACTTCGACATTCATAATAAATGAGGTGAGAGGAAGGAAAAACCCTTGAATCTCCAAAGAGCGGAGTAAATCCTCGACGTTCATCGGGAGGGGACATGCGGTGGTAGATCCCTTGGTACGAAGGATTCAAGGTGTAGGTAGAGGTCAAGGAATTCTGGAGGCCCAAAGGCTGAAGTCCATCGAGACCATTTCTCACTCTTGAACTATAATTATAAACATCATTTAAGTTTCCTAAACATCATTTAAGTTTAGAATTCTGGAGGCCCAAAGGCTGAAGTCCATCGGGACCCAAAGGTTGAAGCCCAGATTCCTCAAGCTCTTGTCCACCATAGATTTAAACAAGGAATAAGGATCATTGATCGATACATCCTCTGAGTATTTGGAGAATCAATGTTCGGGGAAAATGTATAGTAATGGAGGTAGATCCTCCGAATCCTTGAAGTTCTAGAGCACCAGAGGCCCAAGCATAGGATAATTGCCTATCGATTAGCGCTTGGTCAGAACCCCTGGTCACATGAATTTGGGGGCCGGAGGAAAGGGTCTAGTGCCCAAATTTTTGTTTAAGAATAGGAAAGGGACAAATTGTTCAACTATCTATAACTTCCTTCTCAAAACTCAAAATTGAGCATAGAAGCAGACATTGGAAAGGTCTTGAACAGTGGAAGATAATTGTTCACATAGAAATTGGATCTGACCAATCAATTTCTCAGGAAATAGTGATCTGAAATAGTGATCTGAAATACTCGGAGGATGTATCGATCAATGATCCTTATTCCTTGTTTAAATCTACGGTGGAAAAGAGCTCGAGGACTCTGGGCTTCAACCTTTGGGTCCCGATGGACTTCAGCCTTTGGGCCTCCAGAATTCTAAACATCATTTAAGTTTCCTAAACATTTTATGAAAGTGATCTGAAACAATAACTTCTTAGCATAATAGTTATTCTCATAACAGCAACTTCAGTAGCTTAGATTTATCAATAAATACTGAATTCATGACAGAAAGAAATAAATACATAACTTAACAAACTACCTAGTTCTGATGCTAATTGTTGTTGCCACTGTGCCTTGCTATTTCCTTTCTTCTCCCTGCTACACAGATCAATCCTGCCACAAACAGGAAAATAGCTACCCAAAACTACGGTCCTCCCTGCCAACTAGGAAAACTACCTAGCTCCAGGATATCTACGGATATCCTGGCCCTCCGTGCCCAAAACCTCCAGCAACTCAATGCCTCCCCTGATCAAAAGCCACATCCTCAAAACTTTGTGCCCCCAATAAGTCCAAAAGTCCAAAAAATACAATAGTGCTCAGAAACTCGCTGCTCACAGCAAAACACAACTGTCCAGAGGCTCTCTGCTCATGGAAAAACATAACCGTACAGAGGCTCTCTACTCATGGCAAAACACAACAGTCTCAGCCAATACAGCCGGCTCGGAAAATACAGTTTGCAGCATCCATCCCCGCCGAATGGTGCGCACATCCCCCTCTTCCCATCCCTTATTCCTCCCGGCCGACTCAAGCAGTTACTCCTCCAACCACCCTGCGTCCTCCATCCTTCATCATGAGTTAATGTTTTATCTCCTCGGGATCCATGGTTATCCCTCTCTGCATACGCCACCATTTTTATATCATTTTTCATTGATCTATTAATTTTATTTCACAGGTCATTAAATGTGATCTTTAATTTGAATTATTACTCAGTTAACCATAATTAATTTCTTTTAATTAATTTTACTTTATAATCTTTAAGCATGTATCCAATTAGGGTCGTTACACATGGTGACAGATCCCAAGTTCTAGAGAGGAAGTACTCTAGACAGTTTGAGTTACAGATGCTGTGAGTCCAGAACTCCCAAAGGGTCAGAGTTAATCGCGACCATTCATCAAAATATTACACATGGAGGTAAGAGAGGGGGTCTCCAGTGGGTTGGTACTTTGGGAGTTTGGTAGTGAAGTGTTTTGGAAACCGCCGAAGCCTGGAGTCCTAGAGCTTCTATCCATTGTATATATGAGAAGAGAATGTGGACCAAAGATCCACTGTCCTTCGCAAGTTTTCCAGTTCGACAGTTCGAGAGATTTGTTGTGATGTACTTTGGAAACTGTTGAAGCACATAGTCCTCGAGCTCTTGTCCACCGTAGATTTAAACAAGGAATAAGGATCATTGATCGATACATCCTCCGAGTATTTTGAGAATCAATGTTCAGGGAAAATGTATAGTAATGGAGGTAGATCCTCTGAATCCCTGAAGTTCCAGAGCACCAGAGGCCCAAGCATAGGATAATCGCCTATCGATTAGCGCTTGGTCAGAACCCCTGGTCACATGAATTTGGGGGCCGAAGGAAAGGGTCTAGTGCCCAAATTTTTGTTTAAGAATAGGAAAGGGACAAATTGTTCAACTATCTATAACTTCTCAAAACTCAAAATTGAGCATAGAAGTAGGCATTGGAAAGGTCTTAAATAGTGGAAGATAATTGTTCACATAGAAATTGGATCTGAACAATCAATTTCTCAGGAAATCAACATAAAAGAAGTCTGATATATATTAATGAATCAAAATGGTCTATTTTTTTATGAAATTATTAAGTACAATTAGACTAACAAAGTTTTGTTGGCTTCATATTTTTTCAGAATTAACAACTTTCAGATCAGACTCAACATAGAGTGTAGATATATGGACAATACAAAGGTAGTATTCAACCCCAAAGATAAAATCAAAGGGTTTAATGTCTAGTTGGGTTTGGAAGGAACCAAATCCAATGAACATGGAGGAGGAAAGGAAGAATACATAAATCTGGCTGAGACCATTGAAAAATTGCAGACAGATGTCTAGAGCCAGAAGGTTGACAATGAGAGGATTATTAAGGCCAAGGAATAGTAGGAAGACTTAAATATGAATTTAATGAAAATCCTGGACACAATTGAAAAGAAGTTGAATAACAAGAGTGGCTCCAACAAATCCGGAAGCCACGACACCCTTGAGAAGGAAGGAAGATCAAGGAGTGGTAGCAGACATCACCATCACTCCCAAAATCATTCCCATAGGAGATCATACATTATCTCAAGTCCATCCCTTGACAGGAATCATAGGAGGTTTGGGGTGGATAATTTGAAAGGATAAATTAATAAGAACAAACCACTTACTTTTTATGGTGAGCACAAGAAGGATGAGGATGGTGAGACATGATTTATATGCATGAGGAAGTATTTCCAATTGAATGACTATTCTTCCAATGAAAAAGGAATAATTTCTATCTACCAACTTAAAAGAAAGGCATCCATGTGGTGGGATTAGCCGATGCAAGTGAAACACCTCAGAGAGAAGAATGTGACTTGGAAGGAATTCAAGAGGAATTTTGAGAAGAAATACCTAACTAAGAAGTATTATGATAAAAAGATGAAAGAGTTATTTGAAATCAAGATAGGAAGCATGACTATTAAAGAATATGAAAGGATATTTCTAGATCTATTGAAGTATGTCTCCTTCATCAAGGATGAGACAAGGAATATTCAGAGGTACCTGAGTGGACTGCCATCTTTCATCAGTGATAAAATCCAATATGATGATCCCAAGACTCTAGAAGAAACCATAAGGAGAGAAAAATGTTTATATGATCAGAAAAAATGAAATCCTACTTTCCAGGAGGCTTGGGAGGACAAGAAGAAGTTTAAGAAGGAACAGAGGCAAAAGGGGAACAAACCACCCTTTTTTAGAAATAATCCTCAATGACAACCATCTTTTAGAGAGCACATAATGGATGAGGTTGGTAGGAAAAGGCCAAGGCAGGAACCCATTCAATGTTGGGGCTGTAAAGGATATCACAAGTACAGAGATTGTCCTCACAAAATTTACAAAGTGAGAGTTATCCACAATGTACATCAAGAAAAAAGAGTGGAGGACATGGGAAGAAGTATACCTAGGATATATGTAGCCCTCGAAAACAAGCAAGTTGAGTTTCAATCACACATGATTGAATTTGAAGGTATGATCAATAACCATGCCTTTACTGTATTAATAGATTCAGGAGATAGTCATAGCTATATAGTTCCTAAGGTAGTGGATATATTTCTTTTTCCAAGAAGAAAGCAAGAAAAATATTGGCTAGTACAGATGGCTAAGGAACCGAGATAAAAGTTGTTTATATAGTTAAATCATGTCCAGTGGACATAAATGGGATAAGTACCAAGGAAGATTTGAACATCCTCCCATTAGGATCATATGAATATCTAATTGGTATGGCTTGGTTGGAGCAACACAATATTGTCTTAGACTGTCATAAAAAGGCATTTACTTTCTTGGATGAGGAAGGGAACTCAAGATTATTCCAAGGAATCCCTAGGGTAGTTACTGTCCAAGAGATATAAGCAATGCAATTGAAGAAGTGTTATAGGAAGGGATGCCAATTATTTGCAACTCATATGGAGGAAGCACCTAAGGATAAGGTGCCAAATATGGAGGATCACTGAGTCCTGAAATATTTTGAGGATGTGTTCAAGGAGATACCAAGACTACCCCCAAAGAGAGATATTGATTTATCTATAATTTTGATGCCTCGAGCAGCTCTAGTATCAAAGACTCTCTACATAATGAGTACACCAAATTTGAAGGAGTTGCAAATGCATATTGAAGAGATTTTGGAGAAGGGGTATATATGCCCAAGTGTGTCACCTTGGGGTGCCCCAGTCTTGTTTTTGAAGAATAAATATGGGACATTGAGATTGTGCATCCATTTCAGACAATTGAATAAAGTAACTATAAAGAACAAGTATCCTTTGCCAAGGATCGATGATCACTTTGATCAGTTAAAGGATGAAAATATATTCTCAAAGATTGACCTTAGGCTAGGATATCATCAAGTAAGGATCAGATATGAAGAAATCAGCAAGACCACCTTCAAAACAAGGTATGGCCACTACGAATTCACGGTGGTGCCATTTGGGTTATCAAATGCACCAACTGTTTTCATGTGCTCGATGAATAGTGTTTTATGGGAATACTTAGACAAGATTTCCATTGTCTTTTTCGATGAAATTATTGTGTATTCCAAGTCATAAGAAGAACATGAGCATCATTTGAGGATGGTGTTACAAGTGCTAAGAGAGCACCAATTGTATGTCAAATTGAGAAAGTGCTCATTTTATCAAAACAAAATTCACTATTTGGGGAATATCATATCTGAAGAAGGGATAATAGTGGATCCTGAAACGATTGAGGCCATTAAAGGGTGGAAAACACCTAATAATGTGAGAATATTCATATTCGTCATGGGTCTAGCTGGTTATTCCAAAAAAAATCATTGTAGGGTTTTCGATAATTGCTCACCCAATCACTTCCTTGCAAAGGAAGGGGGTAAAGTTTCAATGGAAAACAGAGTATGAAAAGAGCTTCTAGAAATTGAAGAGGTTGTTAAACAATGATCCAATTCTGAGGATTGTTGATCCAAATGAAGATTTCATCGTTTGCACAGATGCATGCAAAGAAGGACTTGGTGGAGTCCTCATTCAAAATGGGTTTGTGATATGTTTTGAGTCCAAAAAATTGAAAGAGCATGAAAGGCTCTATGCCACTAATGATTTGAAGTTGGCATCCATAGTGCATGATTTGAATAAGTGGAGGCACTACCTCATGGGAAATAGGTTTGAGATGAGGAGAGACCATAACAGTATGAATTATTTGTTTGATCAACCAACTTTGAATTCTAGGAAGAGCAGATGGTTGGAATTCCTTTGTGAATATGACATTGATATTAAACACATCAAAGGAAAAGAGAACAAAGTGGCTAATCCACTCAACAGGAGAGTGCATGAACTACATGCTACAACCATTAACATGTATCATACTGATCTTAAAGGAAGAATTTCTGAGGCTGCAAAAGTTGATTTACAATACATGGAATTGGTAACAAAATTACAACAAGGTAAAATGTAGTAGAAAGATGAAGATTACAAAGTCGGAATTGATGGAATTATCTTGTACAAGAATATAATTTATGTACCCAATTCACCTGAATTGAGGAGTACGATTTTAAAATAGATGCATAATGTACCTTATGTTGGACACCTAGGATATCAGAAAACGGTTTCAATAGTGAAGAGACAATACTATTGGTGAGGCATGGAAAATGATAATGTTGAGTACATTGCTAAATTTTTGGAGTGTCAAAAGTTAAAGTCTGAGGATAGACACCCAGATGAGTTACTGTAGCCATTTCCCATTATTGAGTGGAAGTGGGAAGTGGTGACAATGGATTTCATCACCCAAATTCCCAGTACAAGCAAGCAACATGATGATATCATGGTGGTGGTGGACAAGCTTACTAAAGCTGCCCATTTCATTCATATGAGGATTACTCACAAGCAAACTGATGTTGTTGATATTTATATGAGGGAAGTAGCGTGCTTGCATGGCATACCCAAGACAATGGTGTCTGAAAGAGACCCAAAGTTAACCTCAAAGTTATGGAAGGGATTATTCAAAGGGTTCAGGACAAATCTGAACTTCAACACAACCTATCATCCCGAGTCTGATGGGAAAACATAAAGGGTGAACCAAGTGATAGAGGATATGATAAGGATGTATGTGATGGAAAAACCATATAAATGGAAATATTATCTACACTTGGTAGAATTTTCCTACAACAATGGGTATCAGGCATCACTGAAGATGAGCCCATTTGAGGCACTTTATGGAAGAAAGTGTAACACACCAATAAGCTAGGACAACCTAGTTAACAAAGCAGTGATTGGGCCAGAGTTGCTGATAGAAATGAAAGAGAAAATGTTGAAGATTAAACAAAATTTAAAGGCTTCCCAAAACAAGCAAAAAATCTATGTTGACAAGAACATAACTCACAGGGAATTTAAAGTGGGTGATCATGTTTTCTTGAAGGTGAAGGCCAACAGAAGTTCATTGAAGTTGGGAAATTGTTCCAAGTTGGCAGCCAGATATTGTGGGTCATTTGAAATCCTAGAGAGGATTGGACCAGTAGCTTACATGCTTGCATTACCTGCATCTATGTCTATACATAATGCATTCCATGTATCATTTCTTAAGAAATATATACCTTATGCTAATAATGCTATTGATTGGAATGTGATTCAGGTGGAGCAAGAAAGTGATTTTCAGGTGCATCTGGTATGCATTCTGGAATGGAAAATCAAACAGCTCCAGAATCGAGCCATAGGTCTTGTAAAGGTCCAATGGAGCTGGTACAGACCTCAGGATGCAACTTGGGAGCATGAAGATTCTATGTGGGAAAAATACTCACATATTTTTGAAGATTTTGGAAATCTTGTTGATGTTATGTAAATGAGTTTCATTGAGGACAGTGAAAAAATAAGGGGAGGGGATTGGAATACCCGAAGGTCGAGACCCTATTGAATTGTAATGATTTTTAAATGAAGTTTATAGGTTGGTGAGCCAATTATTAGTAATATGGGAGGATTATATGTTATTAGGCCAGAGAGCCTAGATGTTAAGGCTACTAAGCCTGACTTTTGTATATGTAATTATGCATATCATTAATATAAATACATTGTTGCATGTAGATCAACCACAGAGAAAGAATTATGGGGTATTAAGTGTAAATTCTAACATTGTACAATATCTAATGCAAACAAATATTCAGAAAAAGAATAGAAAATATACAATGGAAAATACAAACATTACACAGAGCTTTTTCCCCTGGAAACCCAAACCGGGAAAACCAACATTTTCTATATTCATTCATTGTGATATAATGTTTACAATACAATATAAATATAGGAGTGAGTGACATACAAAACCCTAACCCAATGACCTGGATTAGTGAAAAACCCTAATTCCTTAACCGAAAATAGAAAACCACCGACAAAAGCCATGTGTTGAAAAACCACCTAAATACATGACATGCTTCCCAAGGTAGGTGTCATGTTTCTTGAGGCATAATTGTTTTTCTGGGAGCGCTACCCTTGGACACCTATGCAAGGGGCTCCACCCCCCTCCCCTTCCTCTAACCCCCCTGTGCGCCCAATGGATATGCTCGGACACTACTACTCGTGAAAATAATATAACATATACCCAATATTCTCCCACTTGTTGTTTTCTTTGCATACAAAGAGTTACAGGGTTACATAGTCAACAATCCAGGGCAACAATTCCCATGGATCCTGTACGCCAAGATAACTTCTCAGTGCTCACAGATTTTGTTAATCAGGGGCGATTTTAAGGATGGAAATTTATTTTAAAATGTAGAAACCTTCACGAACCTTACTAATCCTTCATATGCCAACTATAAATGATTGGTGAAATTTTTGTAAAAATATTCAAATTTCTAAGGATTTTATATAGTTTTTATAAAATTTTGGAAATTTTTAAGGTAAAATAATTTTATCCTATAGAATTTGGGCGAATCATTTTTAAAATAGAGAATCTCGTTTTTGGAAAAACCATGGAAAATTAGCCCATGAGAAAAATTTAGCCCCTAAAATCATCCATGTTGTTAATGAGTCTGCAACATTCTTCAATGTGTCCACCTTCATCAGTGATACTTTCTTTTCTTCAATCATGTCTCTCACAAAGTGATATTGAACATCAATGTGTTTTGTCTTTGAATGATAAGCAGGGTTCTTTGCTAGAAAAATTGCACTATGACTATCACACTCTATACTTACAGCTTGTTGTACCAACCCAATACCTGAACACAATATTTGTAACCATATTGCTTCCTTACTTGCATGAGTGGATGCCATGTATTCATCTTCTGTAGTTGAAAGTGCCACTACAACCTGTCTTTTTCTCATCCAACTTATTGCTCCACCAAACAGGTTAAACACATACCCGCTTGTATATATCCTACGATCCAAATATCCAGCCCAGTCTGCATCCACAAAGCCATGTATATCAACCACTCTGTCCAATCTTAGTCTTCCATCATAGCACAATCCATAGCTATCAATTCCATGCAAATACCTAAAAACCCTTTTTATTGTTGTCCAATGATCCTTCCCTAGTTTGGACATATACCTACTCAAAACTCCCACTGCATGTGCAATGTTCGGTCTAGTACAAACCATTGCATACATCAAACTACCAAATGCACTCACATATGGAACATGATACATGTCCTTTTATTCTTCATGTGTCTTGGGATACTGATCTACAAATAACTTTACACCAACAGGAATAGGAACCTTGATTGGTTTGCATTCATGCATATTAAACATCTGCAATATTGTCTCGACATATTTTCCCTGATTTAACCAGAGTTTCCTCCTTTTCTGGTCTCTTTTAATTTCCATGCCCAAAATGAAATTTGAAGCATCGAGATCCTTCATGTCAAATTTAGAGGACAACTGAGTTTTCACATCCTGGATAATCTCCTTGTTTTTTCCTATCAACAACATGTCATCCACATACAATACCAAATAAATCAAATGATCACGAATTAATTTAAAATACACAAAATGATCCTCTTTGCTTCTAGTGTAGCCAAGTCCTAGCATATAATTATCAAATTTTTGATACCACATCCTTGGTGATTGTGTTGAACCATACAGGGACTTTTTCATCTTGCATACCAGCTCCTTCTTTCCTTTCACAACATAACCTTTTGGTTGCTTCATATAGATTTCTTCTTCCAAATCCCCATGCAGGAATGTTGTCTTCATCTGTTCTACTTCAAAATCAAATGCAACAACAACAAATAACAAAAATCTTATAGAGGTTAACTTGGCAACAGGAGAAAAAATCTCACCAAAATCAATTCCCTCAACCTGGGAATAACCCTTTGCTACTAGTTGAGCTTTGTATTTCTCCACTTTTCCTTCTGCATTCAGCTTCCTTTTAAATAACCATTTCTTGCCAATGGGCTTTCTTCCAGTTGGCAACTCCACTAGATCCAAAGCCTCATTTTTATCCAAAGATGCCATTTCTTCTTCCATGGCCCTTTTCCATAGATTTCCATCCTCTAAATCCACTACCTCCCTTACAGTTCTAGGATCATCATCAGTAATAGACAAAGAAAACTTTAAATGGAAATCAAATGGACTATACCTTTCTGGTAGCCTTATTTCTCAAACTGATCTCCTCAATACTGGAGTATGAGGATATTCTTCTTTTGATTCATGTTCTTCTGTAGAGCCTGATTCATCATCCTTTAAATCAAAATCTATATTCTTTGGTTCTTCCTTACTTGGTAGGAATCCATGTTTAACAACATCCTTCATTTCTCTAAATACCACATCTCGACTATACACTACCTTCTTATTTTCTAGGTTCCAAATCTTATAACCTTTGAGACCATCTTTATATCCAATAAAGATACATTTTCTAGCCTTCTTATCTAGCTTACTCATATTTTCCTTTGGAACATGAACATATACATCATAGACAAATACCTTAATATGTGCGAGAGAAGGTTCCTTACTAGCCCATGCCTCTTGTGGAGTCATGTCATCCAACGCTGATGAGGGTGATCTGTATACCGGATAACTTGCAGTACCCACCGCCTCTACCCAAAATTATTTCCCTAACAAAGCACCACTAAGCATGCACCTTGCTTTTCCATCAGCGTCATGTTCATCCTTTCTGCAAATCCATTTTGTTGAGGTGTATATGGAGTATTCTTCTACCTTTCTATACCCCACTTCTTACAAAATTCTTCAAATTCATTCCCATGGAACTCTCCGCCATTATCTGTCGTGAACACCTTAATTATTTTCTTTGTTTGATTCTCAACAAGAGACTTAAACTATTTAAACCTGTCAAAGACTACAGATTTATTCCTGAGGAAATATATCCAAGTTTTCCTCAAGAAGTCATCTATAAATGAGACATAGTACATAGATTTTCCAAATGATGGGACTGACAAAGGTCCAAAAACATCACTGTGAACTAGCTGTAAAATTCCTTCTGCCCTCATTGCACCAGAGGGGAATCTTACTCGATTCTGCTTCCCATATAGACAATTTTCACATAAATTAAAATCCAGAGAGAAATTAGACATACCTTCAACCATAGCTTTAACATGTAGTAGTCAATGACCCTTCTCTCTGATATGCCCCAGACTTTGATGCCTCAACATAACCTTTTCTCCAGAGATTGTAGAAGTTATTTTTTCTTCAACTCCAATATCAGGAACAATGGAGCTATTACACCCATCACTAATAGTGCTTCCTAGCAGCTTATATAGAGTTCCAAACCGAAATCCCTTCATCAACACCATTTCTCCTCGAACCATCCTGCAAGTTCCCTTTTCAAATATTGTTTTTACCCCTGCATATTCCATTTTTCTTACAGAAATCAAATTTTTGGCCATACCTGGGATGTGAAGAACACCAGGAAGTGTTCTAATCCTTCCATATATGATCCTCAACTTGACCCTTCCTCTTCCTATGATTCTGGTTGTCGAATCATTACCTAAGAAAACATTACCTCCATCATAATTTTCATATTCGCAGAACCACTCCCTGTGGGGATTCATATGAAAGGATGCACCAGAGTCAACCAACCATGCCTCATGATCTACATGTGTTCTTGAAGATGCCAAGTACACATCCCCTCCTTCTTCTGTAGAAGAATATTCTCCAGATCCCTTCTTTTTCTAAACTTTTGATCTACAATGCTTCTAACACATATTTCATTAAATTTGGAAATATTCAGTGGATCTAGAATTTTAGAACTTTAAATGGACGCTCGGGCTCTCAGCGATTCCACGGCTAGGGTTAAACCCTAGCCGCCTCCTTTCTGCAGCTCAGCCTCTTGGCCGTAGCTGCTCTTTCTTCAAAGATCGCACGCTCCTCTTCAATGGCGGCTCTCTCCCACAATGGACCAGGTCGCAACAGAGCTGCCCAACTCGGTTCTGCAGCTGCTCAGACATGCGCAAATCCCCTTGGCTCCTACCCTCCGGGTAGTGTTCCATCCTCCTACAGTGATGCTGTTAAATCAAAAACTTCAGTCTGCTCCTTCCCTTCTGCCTCATGCTCGGTTAAAGAAGCTTCAGCGATTTCTCTTCTCATGGGTTAGGAAGCTGAAGACGAGGAAGATTACTTCCGGGAAAATTATTTAATCTGCCGGTTCAATGGACTTTGGACGCGGCTTGTGGATCTCAATGGCTGGATCTCAACCCAATGGAAGCCTCTCATCAAGGAAGATTTGTTCATTCACCCCTGCTCGAAGGGTTTCTTCATTGCAGAGTTTGATTTGGCAGCAGATCGGGATTTGATCCTAGCCTCTTGCCCTTGGTTTTGGGGAAACTCAGGTTTGTGCATGATGGTTTGGACTCCTTGCTTCAATCCTCTGAATGTTGTTCTTTCTTCTGCTCCAGTTTGGGTCAGACTTCCGAATCTCCCCTTGCATTTCTGGGGTGAAACTTCTCTTCGAGATATTGGATCTGCATTAGGAAAGTTTTATTTTGCAAGTAAAGAAACAAGAATTCACAGCACCACTTCATACACCAGAATCTGTGTGGAAATGGATTTTAGCAAAGGGTTTCCAACAGAAATTATTTTGGGTTGCAAAAACTACACCTGGACCCAAAAGCTAGACTATGAAAGAATCTCATTGCGTTGCAGGGCTTGTTTCGAAACAGGGCACAAAACAGCTCAATGCACAAAGGGGAATAGGAAAGTGGGAAAGCAACATCGCAAATCAACATGGTGGGAAGGCTCCAATGAATATCATCAAGTAATTATTACAAACATCCGAAAATCTTCTCAAGAATCAGACCCTCTGAGCCTTGATTCCAAAGGCACGTCTACTCAGGAGACACCTCTGAATCATTTCAAGAATGTCCCTCAATCGAAGAACAAAGATTCAACTCCTCTTGACCCGAGAATAGAAAGTATCAAGGCTTCAGACACTCCGGATACAAGAATAGAAAGCAAGGTACTCTTCAGCCCCCCACCTCCTTCAAGCTGGGCAGACGAGGCCGATAAAGACGAAAAAGATGAAGCAGCATTGATATCCCCAAAGAAAGCAA
>ML789444.1:16104-35481 GCA_009831015.1 Picea engelmannii
TAGTCTAAAGAAAGAAAGGTAAAGCCACTGAGGTGACAATGGTGGCTTGCCTAAGTTGCCATTGGGTTCTCATCACTTGTGCTTAGGAACTTTTGCACCAAGTGAGAATCTGAGTGTTAACACCACCCATCGAAACTAACTTGGCATTGCCACTGGGATGCTCTCAGATATATCTACCCATTGAACACCATGAATGACAGTTATGTCACCATCATATGTGGCCCCCAACTTCCCTACAACAAAGTAGTTTTTGGTATCAAATTAGGGTTTTCAAAGTTCCTCTCTTCTTCGACCTCATGGCCCATCTCTTTCTCTTTGTCCTTATTGTCAATAGGATCCACATCCCAATAGATCATGGATACGTCATCGTCATCCTGTGGATCTTCATGCTAGACCACAAGAGACACATCCTCATCTACAAAACCCTCCTAACAATCAAAGAGGGATTTGGGTTTGCGCAATCCATGGGATAAACTCAACGTTCACAGTAGATGAGAAATCCTTAAGATCAACAATGTTTGTCTCATTTTCAAATGAGAGGATTTGTCTGATCTCATCTATCTCTATACTAGAAGAGTTAGACACTTATATTATCAACCCACTTTATATGCTCAGTCCCATATGAGCTGGAAAATGGATGTTTTCCAGTTTGATCTATTACTATTTAGTACTTTGACACAACCAAAATCTCTTTAATTTTTTCCAGTGAATGTGAATGTAGGCTTATCTTTGACAACTTTGCTTTCTTTGGCTTAAGAATTCATGGAGTTGAAACACAACAGAGAAGGACAGGCTTACACTCTGTACAAGAATTTTCTCTTGATTCATGCCAGAAACACTCCCACCCAAGCAATTTTCAATAGTTGTATCAAATGCTTCGTCAATGATCCTTTATGCAGTTATAACATTTGATCTCTTTGAATTTTCCTTCCAATTGCAACAAACAAGTTGTTGTTTGTCGGTTCTTGTTCCATGTCTTTCTGCCAAAATTTGTGAGAATGGATGTGGTTTTTGGGTGTTTTCTTTGGTGGTCATTCTTGAATCTCGAGGTGTTATAGAATCAATGTTACATTTATTGTTATAGGAAATTTATCCCCGGGTTCAGAATATCACTTACGGAAAATAAAAATATGGGGAATTATCACAAAACTTAAAAGAATATAAAAATAGTCAGTTGTTTTTCAAATTTTTAAACATTTAAAGCAACAACAACATCAAACAATCACATTGCTACATAAATATGAAAATAAAAATGATATATATGATAGGCGTAGGCTAAAGTCCAAACAAAATGGACCTTTGCTGGTAGCCCTTTTCTGGAGTCTGGACTCCCATTGCCGATCATCTCCACCCTTCGGCCAGCTACCCATCCATACACCATCCATACATAATCCACAAATCATCCATACATCCTCGCCATCAATTCAACACCTATAGATAACGCCTCCCACCTGAACCCGCTGCGTCGTCTCATTCCTCATTATCGTAAGGCCCGGTGGCTTTGCTTTTCACATACCTGCGCTATGTCCAATTGAAGGAAGGATGTTTTACTGCTTCTATCCCTTGCTATATGGGATATTGATAGCATATCACCACTGGCTCTATTCTATCTATCCAACAAATATATCTATGTAGGAATTAGTTTGTTCGATGCTTTAGATTCTTTACTCTACTTTTGAACCATTTTGAGGACTCAGGGATACTCGGGGAGAAATTTGAACCGAATGTCGTAATATTATACTCAATAGAGAAAGGTATTAAACTCTGAACCGAACGCCATAATATTATTATATTCGCGATTTGTTTTTTTTGTCTATTGGACTTTGTCTCGGACTGTATATTGACTGAAGTTTATATTACATACAGACCTACCTAAATATAAAATAATTGAAGAAAATGTTACAACAAGAATTCTGCTCCTATAAGCCTTCTTTCAAATATCATATCGAATGCCTCAATGCATACCTGGTGTAAAGTAGGTGGCCAATCCAAATTTAGTAATCTTGATGGGCAACGAAGAAGACTTTGTTGCAAGAAGAATATTTTCTGGCTTCAGATCCCTATGCACAATCCCATTATCATGACAATATTTCACCACTTCCATGAGATGCTTGAACAATGTTATAGCATCGGGCTCAAAATATCTCCCCTGTTTCTACAACTAGTCAAAAAGCTCCCCACCTACACATAGCTCCATTACCAAATGCACATACTCCTCCTCCTCAAAGATTGCCTTCAGGGCCACTACATTAGGCTGCCCAAACATGTTGGTCATGATCTCGATCTCCAATTTCACACTCCGAACATCCTCATATTTTACCAATTTGTTCTTTGCAATGGATTTGCACGCCAGAACCTCCCCAATCACTTTGTCTGTACAATACCTGATCTTACCAAATTGTCCCAACCCCAATTCATCCCCCAGCTCATACCTATTCATCTATTGCTCACACTGTGTCAGTGACATGGGTTATTTGAGGCTAAAAGGAGCTCTGTGATATTAAAAAGCGTTCTATGATAGATTGATGTTGAAAAGAGCTTTGTGATAATCATAAGTTTAGTGGATTAATTGTGATATTTGCACTATATAATGCATCTTCTCAGACTGTGTCTAATGCATCTTCTCAGGCGGTGTCTAATGCATTTGCATATGCTCTCCACAACTGCTTTACCAGAGAAGAATCCCCAACGAAGAGGATTGTTTGGTACAATTCCAATGCCCAATTCCTTGAAGAAAAACATGTGAATTCAGCTAGATATTTGCATGAGATGTTTATTCCTATATTCTTGTTTAATTAGCAACTAATGCCAAGAATTCAAATAATAAATTATCATGCCAAGACTTTGCAAAATTTATAGTGAATCCTAAACTCTGCACCATCCCCACCATCATCATGAATAGTGAATCCTTAAACATGAAACCTAAACCTAGGATCCTAAAGTAATAATTAGTAAACTGAAACCCCTAGAGCAATAAAAGATGATAAATATCTTTGATAATAAATCATGACCCTCTAACCCTCAACCTTAAGCCTTATAAACATTTATCTTCTATTTCAGATATGAACACCATGAAAATTACATTAGCGGGACCAAAGCTCGGTTACATCATCAGACCAAAGATTCGAGTATGCCAGCTGCCCTTCCCTCTATAGGAAAGGAGTAAAAATACCAGCATTGGCTCCAATGCTGAGACAATTTGTATATTTTCTTAATACCCTTATCCTCGTTGGAATTTGCAATGCTAAATCTAATTTGAAAACTTTGGTTTCCCCAAATACATTTCAAAAACTTAAGGCTAAAAAACGTTATAGACATAGAGATAGACCTTATAATCCAATGGGACAGGTATATGTTGTAATTTGACCACTACTGACTAGAGTAGGTAGAAAATGCATTGCCAGAGAATCCCAATGAAATGTAGCTTCAATACTAAAAATTTCAAAACTTTATGCTAGAACACACAATAGAGAGAAAACCTTGTAACCCAATCAAACAATTATACGTTGTAAGATTGAAAATTACTCCCAACTAGAGTCGGTAAAAATGCTTACATTTTCAAAAGATGAAAGATAAAATATGTGATAGAGAGAAGACCTTATAACCCAATCAGACATGTATACGTTGTAACATGACCACTACTAACTAGAGTAAGTAGAAAATATATGTCCATAAAGATAAATGTTGTTGTTAACAAAGAATTCAACAAGAAGCAAGGGAAGCCATGAGATAAACATAAGTGCAAAAACATTGTTCACACTTCCATCAAAATCCCTTCGATTGTAAGCTAAAAGAAAATAATGATGATGATGCAATTATTTCATGGTCCACTAAGTCCATCTCTCAAGACATCTAAGGACGAATGAAGGAAACTCAATATTGAATGTTGTCCAGAAGAAGAGTTGGGGGGGAATCTAAAATGCCCATTGAGCTGTTGTATGAAAGGGGTCAAGCATTGTTTAATCTTGGATGGTCTCTTTGTCTGTTGGTAATGGATCTAGTCTATAAATATTGTTTAGGTCGTTGGGGAGGGGGGATGCTCCTTTTGGTTGACATAGATATAGAGTCAAAAATAATCTTGCTATCAATTTGTCTCTTGGCCCCTAGCTAATGGGAGCACCATAAAGAATGAAGTAATCCTTTGGGTGGAATCTAGTCTAGGAGGAGGTTCAAGAGCATGGGACAGAGATTGAATCCCTTCTACATGTATAAGGCTAGGCATCTCTAGAGGTGCTTGGAGAAAGTGGAGAGGGTCTGAGCTCCTCAAAATAAACAATAGAATTGACCACGAGTATTTTAAAAGATGGGGCAGTAAAGATCAAGTGCTTCGCTGTCTTGACCTCTCGAAGATGGGACACTTGGAAAATCTTGTTCATTTGGGCAGTGTTGTGATTTGTCTCAACCCAGAGTCAATGTGAGCCCACCTAGAACTAGCCAAGGGGAATGCAAAAAAAGTGCACCCACTATTGAGATGTGTATGGGGGTCGGATGATGAGTCTGTCTCTTGCCTCCATGCAATACTCAACATAGAAGGCCATATTTGGATCTAATGTTCCCTTGGGGTTTGTTTAATTGACCTATTCAAACTGCTTGTAAATGTCGTCTCGGATGATCCTATTCAACTCTTGCCTCCTAGGTAAGAGGTGGCTAGGTGCATCTAGGGAGTATCTGAACAGAGGAATATGGTCCATTGAAATATCCACTAACTTCAAAAAATGATTGTAAAATCATTTGTCATTTTAAAATAATTTTTTTTGTAAAGTTCTATCATTTAATTAGTTTGTTTTTTTTACAAGTTTGTCCTCTTTGTCTGTAAATGGTTGGTCACATGTTTTTCAAACAATTTTAAAGGTTCTAGAGCATTTTTAAGTGTGGAATGGGGCATTTTAAATCTTGAGAAAGTTAACTTTGTTTCTCTAAAAATGTAATCGACAATTTAATTTGTCAATTCCTAAAAAAAAACAACACTTTGTGTGGCAAGAGGGCATTTGAAGGGCATGGAAGATGGTCACACAAGGTTCTTTATCTTTAAATTTTAAATAAACAAGCATATTTATGGTTGTTTGAATGATCACATACCCATGATGCATGTCATTGTTGATATGCATCCTCCTGTGATGAAATTATGTTCATTTCTTTTACCATCTCCTTGTACACTTTTTTGGACATCCCTACCAACATGTATTGACTTTCCCATTGATTTTCACTTGGAATTTTCATAATCTTCCTAAAAAATGAAGAAGTACAATATTTTTTTTAAATGGACATGAAAGTAAATATATCAAAACAAATTGACATTTATCAATATTCATGTGCATTCTAAAACTCAATAAAACTCAGATTGAGGGAGCGATTTTCGACTGAAGGAGCGACTCTGGAGAAAAATTCAATCTAGGGTTTAAACATTCACGGTCTTAGCAATGATCAACATGGTTACTAAAGGGGGAGGGAATGGAACCCCCTCCTACAAGAAGGTGGTGGTGGACATAGGGAAAGGCCCATGAGGCATCGGTTTCAAAGAACCTCCGATAGGCACCTCAGGATCAGGATAAAAAAAGAATCAAGAGGGAAACCAAGAAAAATGCGATCGCCTTGGGGAAGAAGTGAGAGAAGCCCAGAACGGTGCACAATAAACAGTGAACCCCAATGGGTTCGATGGGTGCAACCCATGTAAACCTAAAACAACATTGATACCCAAGTTTATACTTGAAGACCCCCAAACGCAACTCTTTTGGGATCATATGAAGACGCATGCACTGCTTTGCAAGTTCATGGGTCTATGGCCCATAGAAAAAACATTGCGCAACTGGATAAATTACCATTGGAAGCCAAGTGGAGAATTTGAACTCCACCTGGGCTCGAAAGGATTCTTCAAAGAAGTCTTTATGAACTTGGAGGTCAGGGATAAAGTCTCTTAGGGGGGGCATATTTCCATGCCTCAGCAGGGCTATACATGTGCCCATGGAAGGAAAAATTCTCCCCAGAGAAAGAAACCTTTAAAAATGTCTCAGTCTAGCTAAGGCTTTACTCCTTGCTGCTAGACTATTGGCTGCAGTCCACCTTCGAAGCCATAGGGAACAAGTTCAAAAAATATTTCAAGACATCGGAAGCTACTCTAAAAGGAACATATACATCCTACGCAAGGATCTGCATAGATATGGATGTTTCAGGGGCACTCCCAGAAGCCATAAGTTTGGATTTTAGGGATGAGGAATGGATACATAGCATTTAATATGAGCAGATCTCATTTTGATGCAGAATATGTCATGAAAATGGACACCTACTAAGAGAATGCGCTCTCAATAAAAAAAAAAAAATGGAAAACACCAAGCTACAACAGGATGAGGACGGGTTTGTGAATCCAAATCAAAAAAATAGAGGAAACAAAAGACAAGGCAAGGCCCCAATAGGAAGCAACCCAAAAGCCAAGATTAAAACAGAAGGAAGAGACAGGCCCAACCAAGGGGAATAAGGAGGAAAGGAAAATACAAAAGCTAAGAAAGCCAGTGAACAAGAAACTCATGAGAACACATAAATTCCAAGAAACAAGGGAGAACAGGGAGGTAATGCAAGTCCTGTGGAAGGAGGAAATGACAATTCCAACACCCCAATGCAGGAGGTAGACGGAATTTGGAGATGACACCAAGTGAGGTAGTAACAGAATACCCATATCTCAAAGACATTGTGGAAAGGGAAGGTATAGATCTACCAAACATACTGGAGCAATGGAAAAGGAAGGGAGTAGACAATGTGCCAGTGGAGCAAGTTGATTGCATTCAATATCTCTTCCTCCTAAGGGAGGAAGTGAAAACCAGAGGGATCAAGTGCATGCATGGAAAGATAGGACACTTAGGAATCAAAACAAGCGATGGACAACCACAACACTCACCCAAGAAGGCAATGCGGAATAAAGGAAGGAAATCAAATAACGTAGCCCTACAAGAACTAGGAGCCCTGCTGATAAACTCAGGTAAGATTAAAAATATCTTCCCCAACTCCCCCCCACATGTTTAAATGAATATTATAACATGGAATATAAGAGGCCTAAACATCCAAAGAAAGCAATGAATCCTTAAAAATAGACTGAGAAAGGAACAACCTGACCTCTGTTTCATTCAAGAGACAAAATGCACTTTAGACAGAATGGAAAGAATCAGTAAAACACATTCGAGTAAGTAGAAGATGTTGGTTTTAGAAATCCAACATATGGAAGGAGGTATTCTCACCTTGTGGAACTCACAATCGGTGAACCTACTAGCAGCAGAAGACATGATACAAACACTTTCTGTTACCATGAAAATTATAGGGAACACGATAAAAATTCTATGCACTAATGTGTATGGCCCCCAGGTGATGGAGGAAAAAAGAGGAATGATCCTAGACCTAGAGAATATAAAGGATCAAACCAAAAACCTCCATTGGTTCCTAGCAGGGGATTTCAACATCATCACTACACATGATGAGAAAAAAGGAGGCACCAGTAGATTGGACAGAGATGCAGAAGAATTCTCATCTTTCATTGACACAATGGAGCTTGTGGACATTAGGACTAGAATTGGATAGTTCACCTGGAACAACAAACGAATAGATCACCACAAAGTAGCTATAAGGATAGACAAATTCTTGGTGTCGGAATCCATCAGTTTGCAGGGACTAACTTTGGATTGCAACATCCTCCCTTGGGGGGATCAGACCACTGGTGAGTTCAATTGGAAACTAATTTTCAAACCACACCGAGGAACAGAACATTTAGATTTGAGAAATTCTGGATCGACCATCCCACCTTGAAGGAGAACATCAACCAATGGTGGTAGGAGGAATTACTAGACCAAGGGACAAGGATGTTCAAACTTTACAAGAAACTCAAGTACATCAAACAAAAACTCAAGGAGTGGAATAGGGAAGTCTTCGAAAACATAAACCAGGGGAAAAAAAGTATCGAGGACAGAATGAGGAAGCTATAGGAATTGTGCATCAAAGAGGGATACACTGAGGATCAAAAGAGATAAGATATCTAAATGACCCAGGAATGGGAAGCATGATGCCAACAGGAAGAAACTCGGTGGCACCAAAAGTCTAGAATAAGGTGGCTAAAGGAAGGGGAGAGGAATACTAAGTATTTTCATAGAAAAATTATTGCAAGAAGATCTCATAACAAAATCTTGAAGATTAGGGATCAGGATAGGATCAAAAGAGAATCCCACCAGGAAATAGAAACTACATTGGTCAATCACTTCCAGGGGATAGCCCAGGAACCCAACCAAGACAGATCTAAGGCCATACAAAGAACAATTCAACACATCCCCAAGTTGGTCACGTAGGATCATAATGTCGACCTAAGCAAACCCATTGCAAAGGAATAAATTGACCAAGTGGTCCAAGAGATGCCCAATGGAAAGGCCCCAAGCCCGAACAACTTCATAGTGGAATTCTTCAAAGCCTATTGGGAAGTGGTTAAGCATGACATTTACAGGGTGGTGGAGGAATCTAGGTGATCGACATCCATCCTGAAATCTTTAAAAGCCACAATGATCACTCTAATCCCAAAATAAAACGAAGCTAGTACCCCAGACCACTATTGGCCTATAGCCTTATGCAATGTAGTTTACAAGATAATCTCCAAAGTCATCACCAATAGACTGAAGCCACTCCTTCCCACACTAATTTCACAGGAACAGGCAGGTTTTGTGGAAGGAAGACAAATCCTGGAAAATATCATTCATTCCCATGAGATTATTCACACATTGAAAATCCAAAGGATAGGGGGGATGATAATCCAACTTGACCTGTCGAAGGCTTACAACAAAATAAGATGTCACTACATGGATAATACGTTGGAAGATTTTGGCTTCGACTAGCACTGGATCAACTGGATCATCACTCTAGTCTCAACGACAGGCTACTCATTGCTAGCTAATCAAGCCCCAACCAAACCTTTTTGTCCATCTAGAGGTATAAGACAAGGGGATCATTATCCCCCTTCTTGTTCATTCTAATGATGGAAGGGCTAAGTAGAAGCATAAAAAGTGCAATTGCAGCTGGTGAAATAAAAGGCATCAAACCATTTTAAAATTGTCCAACCTCCACACACCAACATTTCGTTGATGATACCCTAATCCATGACACACCCATTGTTACACATAAAAATTACTCACTTCAAAAGTGTCACTAGTGTCGTCATTACAAGTGTTTTAAGTGTCACATCTTGTCCGCAAGTGTCGCATATTGAACACGAGTGTCGCAAGTGTCGCAAACATCATACTGCCATCTTGCCTATGCCGTGCCTCTAATGACATCATAAGGACACTTAAGACACCTCAAAGACTAGTTTTGAACAGAAGAAATCACTTGACAAGGAGTACAAGCCTTTTTCCACTGAAAAAGCCACTCAAAAATAAAATTTGTAAAGGAGAGTTCCCTACATACTGTCACAGAGTGTTGGTGAGTTCCAACACTCTGTGTCCCTTTTGAGGGAGTGCTGGCCTTTTATGGGCGAAATTTGGTTTGTTGGAGGAAATCAAGGAAGAATCCCCTCAATCTTTGAAGTTGGTTGGATTCGAGTATGAGTTCAAGGCATGATCTTAGGGAAGATCCACAACTGAAGGAGAGGAATACTCAACTTATCCCAAAGATATCTCAAGTGGTTGGGTCTCTCAAAGCCTATATAAGGAGGCCTTCTCATGGTGAAGGTACATGATACATGAAAATATTCGAGGTATGAAACCTATGATCTCATAGGCAACATACAATACAGAAGTGAAGATTGAGAATTACACCAAACTTATGATCCCATAAGTGAGATTCCATTGAAGCATAATCAGTGTATATTACTTGCGCAAAGGGGTTGGACAAGGAGAGTTGGAAGAAGTTGTTGCACCTTCATGAGAGGATTGTAAGTACTCTTCATTTGTTCTTGTTAATATACATACATGCTTGGCCTATTTATTTCAAGTTCATGTTTGTTCCACGTGAACTTGTATTTAGTAGATAGATCTGTATTTGAGCTAATCTTAGTAGAATAGGAATCTTGTTGTATCTTTGTTTGTTCTACAGGACCTATCAAGGAGCTTAGGATTGAAGATCAACTTGGAATTTGTGAGGATAAACACCATTTAAAAGGGTACACTTTTCTTATTCCTCTTTTTTCATTAGCTTAATTAGATCTAAAAGGATGTAAATGACCAATGATAGCACCCTTTATGTATTGGTTTTAGGGGTCTAGATACCAAGAGGGAATCTGCTTGTCCACAGGAGGATTCACCTGTAACGGAAATTGGCGACTCCACTAGGGAGGAGCTCTGATTTTTTGTTTCCTTTCCTGATCTTGTTTTGGTACTTTTCCCATTTATTGACCTTCTCCATACCGTCTTTGATTCTTGGATCTATTTAATTGGCACTTGATTTCATCACCTTCAAATTGATTAACTGAGTTTGCTTGATTCTTTGACTTTTTGGGCATTTTTTTCTGAATTTTTAGAGGCCAACGCCCCCCAACCCTTGTTATAAGAGAACTGACGCTCCCTATTGGACTTACACAGAGCGTTGGAACACTCTGGTTCCCCTTACACTAGAGCGCTGCCCCTTTTCTATGTAAAATCCTCTAGAGTTTCCTTCTGTGAAGTTTGAGTTTTGCTTTTGGAACTTACTCAGAGTCTTATCATCTCAGTACATCCTTGATTTGGCCTTCAACACTCTGCTTTCTAAGATTTGATCACCTATTGTCTGTTATTTTGACATTTTTCCTCACCTAGAAGTCACTCTTCGTCTTTTTTTATTTACAGTCAACTTACTATTTTCTTCTCATTTATCTGACTGAGTGGAAGATTTTGTGAGGAAATGCAAAGGTCTATGCACCATTCCATTTGATATTTGAGGTCATTTTTCCAAGCAATTAAGTTTTGAGTGGTTTCTCTATTCTTCCTATGCTTTCTTGGATTCTTCTTCACATTTTATTGTCTTCCTTGAATGCTTGCATTTAAAGTAGCGGAATTGCATGTTTTTTGACATTTTGGGACATTGTGCATCTGAAATGATGAATGTTTTCTCCTTCTCGTAGCACATTTTTCGTAGAAATGAAAAAATTGCATATTCATCTCTTTGCATAATTTCAAGTCGGTCAAAACACCATATTGTCCATGCCATTTTCCTTTTGAGTAACAATAGCTTTAAAAATCAAGCGCTAAACTAAAATTGATTAGACATTTTTACATTTTCTAGTAGCAAACCTACATTAGATTAGTTGTAGGGTTTTGGAATAGGTGTGAAAGATAAATTTCCAAAGCTGCAAACAAACATAGGATCTTCTGTTAGGGAGCGGTGAAATCCTATTTCTACATTTTGTCCTGGGAAGCCCTTCTCACATAAGGGTCAAACCTGATGTCGCATTGAGACTAGAAGAGTTACTCACGCTACTTTGTTGGTCTTGGTGTAGAGATTGGGTGTATTATGGGGGTCTCTTGAAGGTATACCCACAATGATGAGTGGAAGCCTTTCAAGTTGATTTCGGGATAGATACCCTGCCCTTGCACATGGATCATACTATCGACCGTTTCCCCAGGCATCACTGTTGTAGTTGGTAACCTTAGTGGCCTATCTCTTTAGAGTCTTTACACAGGGTGACTGTGGAGGGGAAAGTCTTCACGGTACCTAGAATCGATGTTGGCTAGACTCACTCGGGCTCCTTGGAGGGTATACACATGATTATGTGTGGAAGCTTGCATCAGGGTGTAAGTCCATTGAGAAGGTCATCAACGTAACTTTTCCACCCGCTCTATCTCATCCCCTTCTTACTTTTTTCCCACGACATTGGATTTCATCACCAACTAGTGTGCTCATTGTGAGAAGGTTTTGTTTGCTTGCTTGCTTACTAGATTTTTAGCGTATGTTGTTTGTTCTCCCTAGAAAAATCTAGGTTCATTAAATCTTTAAATGCCACAATGATCACTCTAATCCCAAAATAAAATGAAGCTAGTACCCCAAAACACTACCGGCCTATAGTATAATGCAATGTAGTTTACAAGATAATCTCCAAAGTCATCACCAATAGACTGAAGCCACTCCTTCCCACACTAATTTCACAGGAACAGGCGGGTTTTGTGGAAGTAAGACAAATCCTGGACAATATCATTCATTCTCATGAGATTATTCACACATTGAAAATACAAAGGAGAGGGGGGATGATAATCCGACTTGACCTATCGAAGGCTTACAACAAAATAAGTTGGCACTACATGGCTAAAACGTTGGAATATTTTGGCTTTGACCAACACTGTATCAACTGGATCGTCACTCTAGTCTCAATGATAGGCTACTCATTGCTAATTAATCAAGCCCCAACCAAACCTTTTTTTCCATCCAAAGGTATAAGACAAGGGGATCCATTGTCCCCCTTCTTGTTGATTCTAAGGATGGAAGGGCTAAGTAGAAGCATAAAAAGTGCAACTGCAGCTGGTGAAATAAAAGGCATCAAACATTTTAAAATTGTCCAACCTCCACACACCAACAGTTCATTGATGATACCCTAATCCATGGCACACCCACTGTTACACATAAAAATTACTCACTTCAATAGTGTCACAAGTGTCATCATTACAAGTGTTGTAAGTATCACATCTTGTCCAGAAGTGTTGCATATTGACCACGAGTGTCGCAAGTTTCCTAAACATCATACAGCCATATTTCCTATGTCATGCCTCTAACGACATCATAAGGACACTTAAGACACCTCAAAGACTAGTTTTGAAGAGGATAAATCACTTGACAAGGAGTAAAAGCCTTTTTCCACTGAAAAAGACACTCAAAATTCAAATTTGTAAAGGAGTGTTCCCCTACATACTGTCACAGAGCGCTGACACTCTGTACCCTCTTCTAGGGGAGCTTTCCAATGCTCTATGTCCCCTTTGAGGGTGCACTGGCCTTTTTTCGGTGAAATTTGGATTGTTGGAGGAAATCAAGGAAGAATCCCCTCAATCTCTAAAGTTGGTTGGATTTGAATATGAGTTCAAGGCATGATCTTAGGGAAGATCCACAACTGAAGGAGAGGAATACTCAACTTATCCCAAAGATCTCTCAAGTGTTTGGGTCTCTCAAAGCTTATATAAGGAGGCCTTCTCATGGTGAAGGTACATGATACATGAAAATATTGGAGGTATGAAACCTATGATCTCATAGGCAACATACAATACATAAGTGGATATTGAGAATTACACCAAACTTATGATCCCATAAGTGAGATGCCATTGAAGCATAATCAATGTATATTACTTGAGAAAAGGGGTTGGACAAGGAGAGCTGGAAGAAGTTGTTGCACCTTCATCAGAGGATTGCAAGTACTCTTCATTTGTTCTCATTAATATACATACATGTTTGGCCTATTTATTTCAAGTTTATGTTTGTTCTACATGAACTTGTATTCAGTAGATAGATCTGTATTTGAGCTAATCTCAGTAGAATAGGAAGCTTGTTGTATCTTTGTTTGTTCTATAGGACCTATCGAGGAGCTTGGGATTGAAGCTCAACTAAGAATTTGCGAGGATAAACACCATTTAAAAAGGTACACTTTTCTTCTTCCTCTTTTTTCAATAGCTTAATTAGATCTAAAAGGATGTAAGTGACCAATGATAGCACCCTTTATGTATTGGTTTTATGGGTCTAGATACCAAGAGGGAATCCGCTTGTCTACAGGAGGATTCACCTGTAATGGAAATTGGCAACTCCACTGGGGAGGAGCTCTAATTTTTTGTTTCCTTTCCTAGATCTTGTTTTGGTCCTTTTCCCACTTCTTGACCTTCTCCATACTATCTTTGATTCTTGGATCTATTTGATTGGCTCTTGATTTCATCACCTTCAAATTGATTGACTGAGTTTGCTTGATTCTTTGACTTTCTGGGCATTTTTTTCTAAATTTTTAGAGGCCAACGCCCCGCTACCCTTGTTATCAGAGAACTAGCGCTCCCTACTGGTCTTACATAGAGCATTAGAATGCTCTGGTTCCCCTTACACCAGAGCACTGCCCCTTTTCTGTGCAAAATCCTCTAGAGTTTCCTTCTGTGAAGTTTGATTTTTTCTTTTGGCACTTGCTCAGAGTCTTATCATCTTAGTACATCCTTGATTTGGCCTTCAATACTCTTCTTTCTAAGAATTGATCACCTTTGTCTGTTATTTTGACATTTTTCCTCCTTACCTAGAAGTCACTCTTTGTCTTTTTTTATTTACAGTGAACTTACTGTTTTCTTCTCATTTATCTGACTGAGTGGAAGCTTTTGTGAGGAAATTCAAAGGTCTATGCACCATTCGATTTGATATTTGAGGTCATTTCCCCAAGCAATTAGGTTTTGAGTGGTTTCTCTATTCTCCCTATCTTTTCTTGGATTCTTCTTCGCATTTTATTGTCTTCCTTGAATGCTTGCATTTAAAGTAGCAGAATTGCATGTTTTTTGACATTTTGGGACATTGTGCATCTGAAATGATGAATGTTTTCTCCTTCTCATAGCACAATTTTCATTGAAATGAAATTATTTCATATTTATATCTTTGCTTAACTTTCAAGTCGGTCAAAACACCATATTGTACACGCCATTTTCCTTTTGAGTAACAACAACTTTAAAAATCAAACGCTAAACTAAAATTGATTAGACATTTTTACATTTTTTGGTAGAAAACCTACATTAGATTAGTTGTAGGGATTTGGAATAGGTGTGAAAGATAACTTTCTAAAGCTGCAAACAAACATAGGATCTTGTGTTAGGGAGCGGTGAAATCCAATTACTACATTTTTTCTTGGGAAGCCTTTCTCACACAAGGGTCAAACCTGAGGTTGCATTGAGACTAGCAGAGTTACTCACCTTGATTTGTTGGTCTTGGCATAGAGATTGCGCATATTATGGGGGTCTCTTGAAGGTATACCCACAATGATGACTGGAAGCCTTTCAAGTTGATTTTGGGCTAGATACCCTGCCCTTGCGCGTGGATCATACTGTCGATTTTTTCCCCAGGCATCACTGTTGTAGTTGGTAACCTTAGTGGCCTATCTCTTTAGGGTCTTTACATAGGGTGATTGTGGAGGGGCAAGTCTTCACGGTACCTGGAATCGATGTTGGCCAGACTCACTCGGGTTCCTTGGAGAGTATACCCACGATTATGTGTGGGAGCTTGCATCAGGGTGTAAGTCCATTAAGAAGGTTGTCAACGTAACTTTTCCACCCGCTCTATCTCAGCCCCTTCTTACTTTGTTCCCATGACGTTGGATTTCATCACCAACTAGTGTGCTCATTTTGAGAAGGTTTTGTTTGCTTTCTTGCTTACTAGATTTTTAGTGTATGTTGTTTGTTCTCCCTCGAAAAATCTAGTTTGGAGCTTTATTTTTATGGTGTCAGTTCCAGGGATGACCAATGAAGGAACCCCTTTGCTAGGGGAACCCTTTGTTTTTCCTTCTTACGGAAACGTTGGTCCTCCTTACATCGCTACTTTGAGCCTTCTAGGTCTCACAATTGGGTTACCGGTATGGTTGTTTTCCACTTCGGTGATCTCGAATGCAAGTGCTTCAGATGTAAGCACACCACCCAAACATCAACCACATGTCGACCTTTCTCCTTCTTCTCCCATAAAGTCTCCTTCTATTTCTCCTTCTTCGCCTAGTGAAATCTCTCAAGCAAGTATCCAGATTGATAAGAAGAAGAAGAAATGGAAAGAGAAGAAGAAGAACCAGAAAGGGACCAAGCCTCCAACTACATCAAATGTTGGATATAAGAAACCAACTACTGTTAATAGTATTGGGAGTGTTGATAAGGTAGATAAGGTTAAAATGAAGAATCTGAAACCCAGATTCCCTTGCAGTCTTTTTAAGGGTGACCACTTTCTGACGGATTTCCCTGGTATTACCAAGGTCTTAGAAATGTAGTCTTCCACATCATTGGCCCCTGCTAGACATGTTGATGATGCCCCGTCAAATAGTGATGTTAAGGTTGGTAAGAAGAAGACAATCATCAAATTCCCTTGCATGTTATGCAATGGTGATCATTATTCTCACCTTTGTCCTCATATGGACGAGACTTATTCTCTTTTGGAAAAACTTCAACTTCCAAAAGGTTATCGTAATCTTTCTCCCAACCCATCGTTAGTTGATGGACTGGTCAATCCAGTTCCATCCCCGATCAATCTGGTTGATCAGGTGGTCAATCTAGTTTCATTCACGGTTGAACCACTCACCAAAGTAGTTGATCTAGTTCTGTCATCGATCAACCCCAATTTTCATCTGGAAAGTGAAACCCAAGTGACTGATCCAGTCCCTTCATCGGTAAGTCCCACCCTTCATCCGAAGAGTGTCAAAGTGGTTGCTCCAGTGACTTCATCTGTCAATCCCACTCCTCCTCTGATGAGTGCCAAATTTTTTTCTCTGATTACATCATCGGTCAATCCTACTTTTCCTCTGATGAGTGCCAAAGTGGTTTCTATGGTTACATCATCGGTCAATCCCACTCTTCCTTTCAAGAATTCCAAGGTGGTTGATTCAATTCCATCATCGAGCGATCCTACTCTCCCTCTAGAGAGTAAGCCCGATTCTTCCCACATTTTTCTCGTTGATACAGAATCTACCATGTTGGGGGGCATTCCTCTTTCTCTCGTGAAACCCCTTCCAAGTAATGAGGCCATCCTTTTTTATTGGAGTGCACTAACTGGACCTCGTCTTCCCTCTCACATTCCTTTCAAGATTACAGTACAGGTTTGTGGTCGGGTCGTTCCTCAGACACTGATAGATGAAGTTTCATCCATTAGTATTTTGTCCTCAATTGATTGGCAAGATTTGGGTTATCCTCAGCTTGTGTCGGTTACCCAAACTCTGTTCGCTTTTAACAGAAGAACCAGTCACCCTTTATGGATCCTTCCTCAGTTTCCCGTAACTTTGGGAGGGAAAATTGTCTTTATTGATGTTATGGTAGTCGAGGACCCCTTGGATTTCAATTTAATCCTTGGGTGAGATTATGTCTATGACATGAAATCTATTGTTTCCACTCTTTTTCATGTGATATCTTTCCTTCACGATGGAATAATGGTGACTATTGATCAAATTTCGTTTTTTGGCCCTAAATTGACCATCAACCCAATAACCTACCTAACCGGGTCTTATATGTAGTCGGTATCACCCTTGCCATAGGTCAATTATGTGGCATTGTCTCCCATGGCTTCAACTTCTAATGATTTGGATCCGGTAGTTGACATGGTGATCTCTTCGGTAGGGCTATTGGAGCCTGATCTCCTTACCCCTGTCACAACCCTCGACATGTGTTCCTTCTAGAGCGTTGTTCTTCCATCCAGTGAAGATCTCTTGGAATCCATGACCGAGTTTTGTCCCTTGACATGGTGTCCTTCTAGAGAGTTATCCTCTTGGAAGAAATGATCAAGAAGATTTTGATCATAGTTTTTCCTCTCTATATCAAGCTCGTTAAAAAATGAAACAAAAATATGGGAATTGAAACTAGAGCCTTGAGCATAGTTATATTCCTGTGTCAAGCTCACTAAAAAATGAAACCCTCACCTCTCCTGTCAGGTCGAGTCTTTCGCCAGATCTCGTAGATGTCAAGTCGAGTCTTTTGTTAGCTCTCATATTTGAAACTTATTTTCATCCACCTGTATCCTTTTTCTCTATCTAGTACAGAAGTTGGTGACAACTTCAAAGTCAGTGAATGAATTGAAGCTTGGGGGGCATGTCTCTAGCCTTTGATGATCATTCTGGAGTTAAGCCACTAGCTTTTCAAATTGGGGCCATAGCGAGCTTAGTATTTGTTCCTTCTTGTGCTTGTAAATACATGAGAATATAACCAAGTAGAATTTTATCACTTTTTTGGAGTCATAAAGGATATACGAAAGAGGAACCCCCTGGATTCTTCTTTAAGCTCTTTTCAGACTCTCTAAACATGAAAATATTGTCGAGTGATCTTGCTTCCTTTCCCACTCATTAAAAGGTTTGAAAGGGCATCTCTCGAGTGATAATTTATCTCTTTTTCGGCCTTGCAAGACTTAAATTACGAAAAAGGACCACATTGGAGTCGTCTTTAAGTTGTTTTCAGACTCTCTAAATATGAAAAACAACCGAGTTTACCTTCTCTGGACTCGTTAAACAATCATGCATTGAAGGGCCCATATGGAACCAAACCCATACTTCTTCCAATTCGTTAAACAAAGGAAGAGGAACTTACCTAAGATGATTTATATCGAGCATGTGTTACCCTCCTCGAGCTTGTTAAATTAAAAATAAGTACTCGTCTATCTAGATGGGGGAAAAAATTGAAAGAAGCAAGCCAATCAGTTTTTGAGAAATTTTCTAGTAACCTTACAGTCACCCTTGAACATGGCATTTTATCTTTGCACACATTTCAATCTACTGAACCTTTGCACTGAACCAATCCTTTGAGTTTTCTTACTCCTTTGGGTCACTCGACGAAAGTCACAGTGTCCACTGCATCATCATGTTTTGGTCCATGTCATGTTTCTGTTGTTGTGCCTCAGTGTTCAAGGGAATTATCTGCCTCGAGAGTCAACCATCACAAATATCTTGTTTCAATACCCATGTCAGTCCATGTTCATTTGATTTACCAATTTACATCTCTGTGTCAGTTTTGTGTCATTGATGGGGGATTGTTAAGAACCAAATATAAATATAGCATAGAAAAACCTCAGAATAGGTACTCAATGCCTTGAAAAAGAGAGAATTTCAGATAATAATCCTCTTCGAGGAGGAAACCTCCTTTTACCCCACATAAATGTTCAAGTACAAGATGATTCCAAATGAAAATGTCTCCTTGGTATATATAGGAGACTAGGAGGTATAATTACAACTAATGGAATAAAGCTGACATAAATAAAATAACTTACTAATGTAATATGCCCCAATTAAGGAGTAATGAGCCAATATTAGGGCTTAACATGCCCCTACCCTTGAGACAAGTGTTGTCTGCAACGTTTGAGTAACTCTAGATTCTTTTGTATAAAAGACTCATCTTCCCAAGTGGAATCTTCACCCGGTAGTTTCCTCCATTTAATGAGATACTCTGAATTGGATCTATTCCTCAGCTGGTGGATTCTTGTGTCAGTGATGGCTTCAGGATCCAATATGATTTTTCCTTCCTCGTCAAGTTATGGAAATATAGTTTGAACTGTGATCTTGTCACATATAATCTTCTTTAAGCATAAAACATGGAAAAATGGGTGTACTCGTGAAGATGTAGGCAACTTCAATTTGTATGCCATAGTACCAATATTTTGCAACACCTTATAAGGGCCATAGTACTTTGGTGATAATTTATTATCCTTCTTGACTTTATTTAGGGACATATTTTTGTATGGTTGTAGTCTTAAAAACACCCAATCCCCTACTTCAAA
>ML789444.1:38446-80097 GCA_009831015.1 Picea engelmannii
ATTCCCCCATAGTAAGATTGATCTTATTTCATTTTCCTAAGCAATTGATAGTTCCTCCATCTGCAATCATTACTTGAAACTCTGGTGCTGGATATACAAAGCAATTGAGAGCTTTGGCTAATTTATAGTGAATGAAATTATGATTACTTCCATAATCAATTAGGACTATTACCTTTTTCTTTTTGATGTATCCTTCGATATTGAGGGTTTGAGGAGTGCCAATTCTATCCAATGCATTACACGATATCGTGGGAGTCAACTCTTAAGATGAAATTGCTTCTACGTTTTCATCTTGAGATGGTTCTTGTTCTTGTTCTTCTTCCTCTTCACAATCTATGTTGAATAATTTATTCTCACCACACTTATGTCCCTTACTATACTTGTTGTCACAATTAAAGAATAAAAAATTTTCTTTTCTTTCCTCATATCGATCTTAGGAATGTGGTTGGTCTTCAACCCAAAGTTGGATTTTCTCCATTCTTGATTCACCTTCCTTGTGTCCCCATCATGAATTTCATGGGATACATTTTCACTTTCAAGTGTCCTCTCTATTAGGAATTTTTTCAATTCCTCCATGATTTCCCCTTTTAAAGCGTCCATCTTAGTATTTATTGCCTCAAACTTAGCTTCTGTTGAATCCATCATCTCTTGTAGTTCATCTTTTGTTACTGTCTTCTTTTATAAATCATTTATGTCCCTATGCATTTCTTCACCTTCATCAAGAGTCCAAGTAGGATTGTCTGGAGGCTTATTTGGTGTAGAAGTTCCCTTTTTTGGTGGCATGTTGGCCAAGTATCACTTTAAACCTTGATTTTGAGGTGGTTCTGCTAGATAATCTTCGTTTTATTGTATCTCCAAAATTTTAACCTTTCTGAGTATGAAATTTTATTTTTTATAGGTCTCTGATATTTCTTCTCTTCAATTCCATAGGTCTGATAAAAATTGAATGTTCCAAGTGGAATTTACAGTAACTTCCCCACAAATTGCTAATTTTTGGTCTTTCCAGAAGATATTACTTGTATAGCGTGCCCCGCAAAAAATAATTGATATAAAATTCTGAAACCCATACCAAAACTACTGCAGTCTGTCCACTATCCAATGCAACTGGTGTCACTCAATTTGGATACTCTAGGAAGAATTTATGATTGTTTTACCCGGAACACCTACTTGAGACTAGTCAGATACCCTATCTTCCACATGGTGTATCTACAAATTTACGATGACCCATGATATTAAATTGCTAACAAAGATACCTTACTAATTTATGAGAATAGCCTCTAGATTTCAGGGTCTGAAACATTACAGAAAAAAATGTATAGCGAAAATTCCGCAATGGCTCAATTTAGGATGATTCCCGAACCATATCTTACAAAGGATATATATCCAAAAGTATAAGGCCTGAGGTGCTGAATGTTTAAACCAACGTACCTTGATTCGTCTACTAAACATCCTCTGGGCCGTTCCTTCTGAATCATTGTAGAAAAAATTTTATAGCGAAAATTCCACAGTGTCTCATATGTAGCAACGAAACCCCAATACCTTGAGCTCTGATACCATATGTTAAGAACCGAATATCAATATATCATAGAAAACCCTCAGGATAAGTACTCAATGCCTTGAAAAAGAGACAATTTCATATAATAAACCTCTTCGAGAGGGAAACCTCTTTTTAACCCACATAAATGTTCAAGTACAAGATGATTCCAAATGAAAATGTCTCCTTGGTATATATAGGAGGCTAGGAGGTATAATTACAACTAATGGAATAAAGCCAACATAAATAAAATAACATTACTAATGTAATATGCCCCAATTAAGGGGTAATGAGACAATATTAGGGCTTAACATGGATACATCAAGGCCCTCCTGTGATGAGTCTATTCCTGTCGACCTCAACACATCATCCGGGAACTAGACTTAGAAACCAATTAGTACCTTGGGAGCTGCATGCCTTAATTGCAGGCCTCCTTGCATCCGATAGTGGGTTTACATCATTGAACCCTGATCGGATAATTCCACAGATGTTCAACTTCATCTCATCCATTCACATTCGTTGGAATGTACTAGGGTACCTTGGGAATCATTGACATCAATGGTGATTTCTCTCGTGCGTGTTAACGGTTTACATCATTGAACGATAATCAAGTGGTTTATGCCATGTTCGACATCAGGATATCTATTCACATGGTTAGATTTGTACTAAATCGGGATTGGTAAGAAGACCCTGGGTTGAGTCATTCACTCTGATATATACTTTATCCATGTTGAAATGGAGTTTATCTTGAATATTAACACATATACTGTCACATAAATCCACTTTGTATTGGTCCATGGCTATCTCTTGTCATCTTGTAGATCCATAGTGTATTTTTTGTGGCTATGATCAGTTCATGTCATGGAAGTATAGATACACATTGTATGTTTAGTGTCTATACCTTTTTGTCAATATAATCATGGATCCGCAGTGTATTTTATGGCGACCATACCTAAAAAGTCTTTATCACTCAAGCATAGGTATGCCTGCCTTGGGTTTGAAACATGTCATAATATTTGTTTGATGGTTGTGTGCAGCTTTTTCCAGCCTCTCCGCATCCATACCCTTGCTCTAAAAATTCTACAAAGTATTTAAGTCATCATCGTCTTCTGACTTCGCACTTTGGGGGGAAATCTGTTACACATCAAAATTACTCACTTCAATAGTGTCGCAAGTGTCGTCATTACAAGTGTTGTAAGTGTCACATCTTGTCCGCAAGTGTTGCATATTGACCACGAGTGTCATAAGTGTCGCAAACATCATACTTTCATCTTTCCTATGTCATGCCTCTAATGACATCATAAGGACACTTAAGACACCTCAAAGACTAGTTTTGAAGAGGTGAAATCACTTGACAAGAACTACAAGCCTTTTGCCACAGAAAAATCCACTCAAAAGTCAAATTTGGAAATGATCACTCCCCTACATACTGTCAGGGAGTGTTGGCACTCTGTACCCTTTTCTAGGGGAGTGTTCCAACGCTTTGTGTCCCTTTTGAGGGAGCGCTGGCATTTTTTGGGCGAAATTTGGTTTGTTGGAGGAAATCGGGGAAGATTCCACTCAATATCTGAAGTTGGTTGGATTCGAATATGAGTTCAAGGAATGATCTTAGGGAAGATCCACAACTGAAGGAGAGGAATCCTCAAATTATCCCAAAGATCTCTCAAGTGGTTGGGTCTCTCAAAGCCTATATGAGGAGGCCTTCTCATGGTGAAAGGTACATGATACATGAAAATATTGGAGGTTTGAAACCTATGATCTCATAGGCAACATAAAATACAGAGGTGAAGATTGATAATTACACCAAACTTGTGATCCCATAAGTGAGATTCCATTGAAGCATAATCAATGTAGATTACTTGGGAAAAGGGGTTGGACAATGAGAGCTGGAAGAAGTTGTTTTACCTTCATCAGAGGATTGTAAGTACTCTTGTTGAAGGAAAATCTCCCTGCGGACAGGTAGGCCTCCTCAAAGAGATAGACTCTTAACTCTAAGACAGAAAGTGCTTATCATGGTCACTGACTTCCTTTTAGATCTAGGTGGACTAGTGTGTGAGGAGGAAGGAGAAAATAAGTACCTTTTACTGATGTTTGTCCCTGCACACTCCGAGTTGAGCTCCGATCTTTCGCTCCTCGATATGCCCTGTAGACAAACAAAGTATGACTACTTCCTACTCTATCAAGACTAGTCCAAAATAGGTCTATCTACTAAAGAGACAAATTCATGTGATATTGAACATGAATTAGAAAGAAACATGCCAAGCAAATTATATTAATGAGGAAAAACCATAGTTTACAACCGTGGATGGATTGCAGTAGTTTTGTCAAGTCCTCCTTGTCTACTCCTTGCTCAAAGGATCCACAATCCAACTGATGATAGCTTCACTTATTTCTCTCTATGAGATCATAGGTCTGTTGCTGCCAAATTACCTCTGTTCCAGCACCTCTTATAAGATCATAAGTTTGGTGTGATTCTCCTTTTCCAGTCCCCTTTCACCATTATAAATCTTGCTTATATAGCCTTGGAGAGGCTTTAACCACTTGATATATCCTTGGGGAAGTTGAGGATTTTCCTCCTTCAGTTGAGGATCTTCCCTAAGATCATGGATGGACTAGGGATTCGAATCCAATTGCCTTCCAAGAATGAAAATATCCTTCCACCATTCATGTCAACAACTCAACTACTGCCCATAATAGGTAACACTCCTAGACAGTGTAAGGGGGAGAGTTAGCGCTCCCAGAAGAGGTATAGGGGAGCACTCTCCTTCGAAACTTAGTTTTTTGAGTGTTTTCAGATGGCAAAAGGTTCATGAGCCTGCTGACTCATTTCTCCTCTTCCAAATCAAATGTTTGAGGTGTTTCAAGTGTCTTTCTCATGTCATTATAGGCACGACATAGGCATTATGGCAGTATTATTCCCTGACACTTGTGACATTTGTGAGAAAAATGCGACACTTGAGACACTTGTAATGACGACACTTGCGACACTATTGAAGTGAGTAATTTTGATGTGTAACAGATTACCCCCCAAAGTATGAAGTTAGAAGACAGGAACTGATAACTGAAATGATTTGTAGACTTTCAAGCAAGGGTATAGATGCAGAGAACCTAACAGAAGCTACACACAAACTTCCAACAAGTATTATGACATGTTTCAAACCTAAGGTAGGCATACATATGCTTGGGTGATCAAGACTTGCAAGATATGGCCGCCATAAACTACACTATGGATCCATAATTGTATTGATAAAATGGTATAGCCACTGAAAATACACTGTGGATCTATACTCTAATGACATGAACTAATCGTAGCCACGAAGAATACACAGTGGATCTACGATATGACAAGACATAGCCATGACCAATACAAAGTGGATCTATGTAACAATATATGTGTCATTGTTCAAGAAAAACTCCATCACAACCTGGGGAAAGTACATATCAAAGTGATCACTCAACCCAGGGTCTTCTTACCGATCCTGATGTAGTATGAATATAACCATGTGAATAGATGTCCTAATGTCAAACATGGCAAAAACCACTTGATTACTGGTCAATGATGTAAACCGTTAACAAGCATGAGGGAGATCATCATTAATGTCAATGATTCCCAAGGTACTCTAGTACATTCCAATGAATGTGAATGGATGGGTTGGAGTCGAACATCTGTGGAATCATCTGATCAGAGGTCAGTGATGTAAACCCACTGTCGAATGTGAGGATCCTTGCCATTAAGGCATGTAGGTCCCAAAGTACTAACTGGTTTCTAAGTCTAGTTCCTGGATAATGTATTGAAGTCGACAGGAATAGACTCGTTGAAGGAGGGCCTTGATGTATCTCCCATAAACGACATGAAACAGACATAGATATGTAATTGGTAGATCAAATGAACATGGAATGACATGGGTTTTGAGACAAGATATTTGTGATGGTTGACTCTTGAGGCAGATACTTCCCTTGAACACTGAGGCACAATAGCAGAAACATGACATGGACCAAAAATTGATGATGCGATGGATGTTGTGACTTATGTCAGGTGACCCAAAGGAGTGAAAGAAACTCAAAGGATTAGCTCAGTGCAGAGGTTCAGCAGATTATAATGTGTGCAAAAGACACAGTGCCATTTTCAAGGGCGACTCTAAGAATTACTTAGTAATGTCCTCAAAAAGAAACTGCTTGGCTTGCTTCTTTCAATTTATCTCCCATCCAGATAGATGAGTACCTCTTTTTGACTTAATGAGCTCGAGGAGGATAACACATGCTCGACAAAACTCACCTTCGGTAAGTTCCTCTTCCTTTGTTTAACAAAATGGAAGAAGTAAGGGTTCGATCCCATATGGGCCTGTCGATGTTTTGTTTAGCGAGTCCAAAGACAGAAAAATCAAAGGTTTTTCATGATTATAGAGTCTAGAAAAACACTTAAAAGAGAACTCTCTCAGTTCCTTTTTCGTACAGTAGTCTGACGAGACCAAAAAAGAGATAAACTATCGCTCGAAAGACACCCTTTCGAACCTTTTAACGAGTGTGAAAGGAAGCAAGATCACTCGACAATATTTTCATATTTAGAGAGTATGAAAAGAGCTTAAAGAAGATTCCAGGGGGTTCCTTTTTTGTGTATCCATACAGGTCTGAAAAAGAGATAAAAGTCTACCCGGATGCATTCTCATGTATTTATGAGCACAAGAAAGAACAAAGACTAAGCTCGGTATGCCCCTAGCTTGAAAGCTAGTGTCTTAACTCCAGAATGATCAGCAAAGGCTGGAGTCATGCCCCCCAAGCTTCGATTCATTCACCGAAGGATAAGGGTGGATGAAAAGAAGGTTCAAGAGAGGTGATTGTTTCATTTTTTAATGAGCTTGACATAGGAGAAGAACTATGCTCAAGGCCTTTGTTTCATTTTTTAACGAGATTGCCACAGAGAAGAGAAACTATGCTCATTACCTCTTCTTGATCATGGCTTCCAAGAGGATAATATTCTGGAAGGGTACCATGTCAAGGGACAAAACTCAGTCATGGCTTCCAAGAGATCTTCGCTGGATGGAAGAGAATCACTCTGGAAGGAACACATGTCGAGGGTCGTGATAGGGGTAAGGAGATTAGGCTCCAATAACCCTACCGAAGTGATCACCATGTCCACTACCGGATCCAAATTGTCAGAAGTTGAGGTGATGGGAGACAACGCCACATAATTGACATGTGGTGGGGATGATACTGTCTGCATATAATAACCACTTAGGCAGGAAACCCAGTCAAGGCTGATGAATGAAAGTTGATCAATAGTCACAATTCTTCCATCGTGATGGAAAGATATCACACGAAAAAGGGTGGATACAAGAGCTTTCATAGCATAGACATAATCCCTCCCAAGGAGTAAAGAAAAATACAAGGGGTCTCGGACTACCATGACATCGATAAAGATAGTTTTACCTCCCAAAGTTATAGGAAATTGATGAAGGATCCCTAAAGGTTGACTAGTTCTTCTTTTAAAAGCTAACAGATTCTGTGTAACCGGTGCAAGTTGCGGACAACCCAAAGCGTACCAAGCAATAGAAGACAAAATACTAACAGACCCACCTTCATCTATCAGTGTTTGAGGAATGTCCCGACCACGAACCTATACTGTAATCTGGAAAGGAATGTGAGAGGGAAGATGAGGTCCAGTTAGCGCACCCCAATAAAAAAGGATGGCCTCATTACTTGTAGGGGGCTTCACAGGAGAAGGAGGAATGCCCCCCGACATGGTAGAGTCTGTATTAACAAGAAAAACATGGGCAGTATCGGGTTTACTCTATAGAAGGAGAGTAGGATCGACCAATGATTGGATCGGATCAACCAATGGTGGACTTGGATACACCACTTTAGCACTCTTCAGAGGAAGAGTGGGACTGACCGAGGAAGGGACTAGATCAATCGCTTTGACATTCCTCAATGGAGGAATAGGATTGACCGATGTCGAAACTGGATCGACCACTTTGGCACTCTTTAGAGGAAGAGTGGGATTGACCAAGGAAGGGACTAGATCAGTCACTTTAACATTCCTCAATGGAGGAATGGGATCGATCGATGGTGAAACTGGATCGACCACTTGAGTGTCACTCTTTTGATGAAGAGCGGGGCTGATTGATGACAGAACTGGATCAACTACTTGGGTTTGTGGTTCAATCGAGGAGGAAACTATATTGACCACATGATCAACTGGATTGACCAGGGATGGAACCGAATTGACCAGTCCATCAACCAACGATGGGTCGGAGGAAATCTTACGATAACCTTTTGGAGGTTGAATTTTTTCCAAAAGAGAAGAAGCCTCGTCCATGAAAGGAAAAAGATGAGAGTAATGATTACCTTTACATAACATGCAAGGGAACTTGACAGTTATCTTCTTTTTACCAACCTGAACATCACTAGTTGACAGGGTATCATCGACATAACCGACAGAGGCCGATGACATGGAGGACCACATTTCTAAGACCTGGGTAAGACTGGGGAAATCCCTCAGAAATTGGTCACCCTTACAAAGGCTGCAAGGGAATTTGGGTTTTGGATTCTTCCTTTTAATCTTGTTGACCTCATCAACACTCCCAGTACTATTAACAATAACTGGTTTCTTAGAGCCAACATCTAATGTTGTTGGGGCCTTTGTCCTTTTCGGGTTCTTATTCTTCTTCTCTTTCCATTTCTTCTTCTTCTGATCAACCTGGCTACTTGCTTTAGAGATTTCACTAGGCGAAGAAGGAGAAATGGAAGGAGACTTGATGGACGAAGAAGACAAAAAATCGACATGAGGTTGATGTGTGGGTGGTGTATTGACATCCAAAGTATTAGGTGCAACTGAAACATTTGGAGGATTCAGGATCACCGGAGCGGGGAACAACCAAACTGGTAATCGAATAGTGAGTCCTAGAAGACTCAATGTGGCAACATATGGAGGACCAAAGTTTCCAAACGAAGGAAAGGTATAAGGTTCCTCCATTGGTACTCCCAAGATTCAATTCCATTAACACTGACTCGACCTAAGGTCCACTAAGTAAAACAAACAACACACGCTATGAATCTGAGAAGCAATCAATCAAACTAAACCTTCCCACAATGAAACCACTAGTTGGTGATGAAATCCAACATCGCGAGATCAAAATAGGAAGGGGCAGGGATAGAGCGGGTGGATCAGTTATGTTGGCGACCTGCTTAACGGACTTACGCCTTGGTGCAAGCTTCCACGTAGTAATTGTGGATTTACCCTCCAAGGAGCTCGAGTGAGTTTGACCAACGTCTGTTCCAGGTACAGTGAGACTTCCCTTCACCGTCACCTTGTGTGAGACCCTAAAGATTGTGGCTACTAAGGTCACCAACTCGTAGTCAGCCCCTGGGAGGGTATAGTCGATAGTCTAGTCGGGACGTATGGGCAGGATAACAAGTCCAAAATCAACTTGAAAGGATCCCAGACATAATCATGGGTATAGCTTCCAGTGACCCACAATATATGATCCGACCACTACAAACAGTTGAACCACGGAGGGATAATCTTCGTAACTCACCCGAATGCGACCTCGTGCGTAACCCCTGTGTGAGAGGGGTATCCCAACAAGCCAATACGACAATTTTATTTGACTGTCCCTACGACACGATACTAAGTTTGTTTGATAGCTTTGGAAAGTTATCCTTTCAACCTATTCCAAAGCCCTAAACCTTAAACTAATGTAGGTTTGCCAACAAAGATGTAAAAAGTCTGATAGATTTTAGTTAAGCGTTGATTTTAATGGCTATTGTTTACTCAGAGGGTGTACGAAAGTGAAATTGATGGAATGATGACTCAATTCCCAAAAATATGAATGAAATATGATAAGAAATCATTTCTTTTCAATGAATACCTATTTAAGGGAAAGAGGAAGAGTTGTTTTCACTATCAAACACTTGATAAGGAATGCCCTCAATCAATTTTGTTCTCAATCAAATCCAATATGATGCTACAACATTTCAGAAATGCAAACTAATATGAAAACTAATCACTAAGATGTACTTTTTTCATTTGTATGCGAATGATAATCAATTCAATGAAAAATTTATCCTACCAACTACACTTTCAGATCAAGGAGATTCAGACAAGAATATGCAGATTTCACACAAACAACACACCCTTTTTTTTGCGATCAAACAAGAGAAAGAAAACCAAAAACGCAAAAGGAAGGAGAAAGATATTGGATCATATGACCTCAAAGAACCAAATGAGAAGATTTATAGACTTTTGATGTCCTTCACTAGAGTTCCCACTCAGTTGATAGGAGAGAAGAAAGCAGGGGACTGATTTCAAGTTCTCAACAACAAAAACTCAAAAAGAATGAAGAAGGGCATATAATCTTAACAACAAGGTGTTTACTTCTTAGGAGGAAGCATGTCAAAGGTCAAAGGAAGAATGATTGAATCTCAAAGCAGCTCAGCAAGTGAAAAAATAGGGTCTAGACCTCCAAAAAATTGCAATTTTTAAAGAGATTTTGGGCAAAAAGGGCTGGTGCTTTGGTATAAGGGCCACCAGAGCATTATAAATCTCTTTCTAACACTTCTAGGGAGTGTTGGTGCTCTGCTAACATGGGTAGGGGGGCACCAGGCTCAAAAAACTCATTAAAAAGTCCAAAAACTCAAAATTTCAATCAAATTTTGACAGGTAAGCTGAGTGTGATGGGGTAAAGAGTCAATCAGCAAATGCAATCAGATATAAAGGGGTGAACAAGGCCTAATAAAACAAAAGTTAAGACAATTTCTATGAGGAAGATCAAAACTAAAACTTTGATTCGATTCCCCAGCAGAGTCGCCAGTTTCTGTTGAAGGAAAATCTCCCTGCAGACAGGTAGGTCTCCTCAAAGAGATAGACTCTTAACTCTAAGAGAGAAAGTGCTTATCATGGTCACTGACTTCCTTTTAGATCTAGGTGTACTAGTGTGTGAGGAGGAAGGAGAAAATAAGTACCTTTTACTAGTGTTTGTCCCTACACGCTCTGAGTTGAGCTCCGATCTTTCGCTCCTCGATATGCCCTGTAGACAAACAAAGTATGACCACTTCCTACTCTATCAAGATTATTCCAAAATAGGTCTATCTACTAAGGAGAAAAATTCATGTGAGATTGAACACAAATTAGAAAGAAACAGGCCAAGCAAATTATATTAATGAGGGCAAACCATTGCTTACATCCGTGGATGGATTGCAGCAGTTTTGTCAAGTCCTCCTTGTCTACCCCTTGCTCAAAACATTCACAATCCGACTGATGATAGCTTCACTGATTTCTCCCTATGAGATCATAGGTCTCTTGCTGCCAAATTACCTCTGTTCCAGCACCACTTATAAGATCATAAGTTTGGTGTGATTCTCCTTTTCCAGTCCCCTTTCACCATTAGAAAGCTTTCTTATATAGACTTGGAGAGGCTTTAACCACTTGAGATATCCTTGGGGAAGTTGAGGATTTTCCTCCTTCAGTTGAGGATCTTCCCTAAGATCATGGCTGGACTAGGGATTCGAATCCAACTTCCTTCCAAGAATGAAAATATCCTTCCCCCATTCATCTCAACAACTCAACTACTGCCCATAATAGGTAACGCTCCTAGACAGTGTAAGGGGGAGCACCAATGCTTCTAGAAGAGGTATAGGGGAGCACTCTCCTTCAAAACTTATTTTTTTGAGTGTTTTCAGATGGCAAAAGGTTCATGAGCCTGTTGACTCATTTCTCCTCTTCCAAATCAAATGTTTGAGGTGTTTCAAGTGTCTTTCTCATGTTGTTATAAGCACGACATAGGGATTATGGCAGTATGCTTCCCTGACACTTGCGACATTTGTGAGCAAAATGTGACACTTGCGACACTTGTAATGACGACACTTTCGACACTATCGAAGTGAGTAATTTTGACGTGTAACACTCTTCATTTGTTCTCATTAATATACATGCATGCTTGGCCTGTTTCTTTCAAGTTTATGTTTGTTCCACATGAACTTGTCTTTAGTAGATATATTTGTATTTGAGCTAATCTTAGTAGAATAGGAAGATTTTTGTATCTTTGTTTGTTCTACAGGACCTATCAAGGAGCTTGGGATTGAAGCTCAACTTGGACTTTGCGAGGACAAACGCCATTTAAAAAGGTACACTTTTCTTCTTCCTCTTCATTCATTAGCTTAATTAGATCTAAAAGGATTTCAGTGACCAATGATAGAAACCTTTTTGTCTTGGTTTTAGGGGTATAGATACCAAGAGGGAATCTACTTTTCTGCAGGAGGATTCAATTGTAACACCCATCGTAAAGGAAGAAACGACTTTTAAAATAATCTTAGAAGACTCAGGGGAAGTCTCGAGGGTAGAAATCAACCACTCCAGATCCATTATATATTTATGCAACACTAATCCAGCAATTCAAAGAAACTTGGCCAACATTCTTGGGGTTTGAACGCAAAATGCTCCCAAAGAAATACTTTAGAATCCCCTTGACAGACAGAGCTTGCAAAAATGCTACATGGGAAGGAATTATTAGAAAACTACAAGAGAGGGTAAAAAAATGGACATACAAAGCCCTAAACCTTGCCGAAAGGCTTATCCTCACCAAAATAGTTCTACAAGCAATTCTGGCGTATATGATGTCAGTGCTCCCAGCCCCCAAAGGAATTGTTACGAGGGAAAAACTCTCTCTGGCCAGGGTAAACCACAACATATAGGTATGGCTACAGAAATCTACTCAATTCCAACATATGCTATATAAACCAATGTGCAAGCGAGATAAGAAAGAAGCCTACCTTGTTCCAATGTTTGATGATGTTCCACTGTTGAGTACTTTGACCCAAAGCTTTGTACCTGCAACAAATTCTCAACAAACAAGTAGAGCAAGTATATAGTGATAATATAAAGGGGTTAGCACATTAGATAGCATAATACCTGAATAAACACTATAAATATTCCCATGGATAATAGTCATATATTTGAACGATACTAATTGGGTGGGAAAGGAGTATTTCTATTAATAAATGATCAACATAAGTGAAAACATTACAGACTTTTGTGTTGGCATGGTTCAAAACCAAGAAACCAAGTTCCTTCCAACTGGGTCCCCACCACTTCATCCTCCACCAAAGGTAATCTCGTAGAAAAGAGACAATGAGGTTCTCTCAACAATAGGGAAAGAGCTTGGGGGCTGAACACAGTGTTCAGACTTGAGGGACAAAGGGATGTAGACTCAATATGAAGTAATTTCTCTAGAGTAACTTTGCTCATAAAGTTGAATGTTTTATCCTCTTTTCCATAACTCAAAATTGTGCTCTTATAGCCTTCAAAATGCAACTGAAGGGCCGAGTCAGAATGTTTCCAGTATATGGAAAGCCAAGGATCAAAGATCTCTTGTCATGACATGGAAACTTGACTTCATTTTTTTTTTTGGCACAAATCCCTATGTACACGGGTTGTAGTGGAGCAGCTTGTGTATACTCATGTTGTATAGTAGATAGGGTGTGTATATGTGGAAAAATATGTTTTTTTAAGCTTTAGATTCATCAAAAAGGGATGACAAGTCTGCATAGGGAAATGGAAAAAGGCCCTCTATGCAAGATAGCAATGGTGAGGCAAATATTGCTATAACAAATTCCCCCTAATGTGTGAGATCAGAGGAGTATCTGTGATGGCCTAAATACATTATAAATAACCCAAAAGTAGAGTGGTGTAAACCCAGCTGGAAATACTAGTTTCTCATTGCATTCTGTTTTGACTTTACATACATGGCTACCAATAGAATATAATGCAGATCCATGTGGAAAATATACCAACTAAGTGTATGTGTCCATGAATAGGAAAATACAAATGTGGTTATATGCCAATATATGTCATAATCATGAACAAGGCCCAGTAGAACCAGTCTCAAAACCAATCTGAAGATATCTGTATACGATGGAGTATAATCTGATGTCCCATGATTATCGTAGTCAAATAGGTGTTGGTCCAATGAAAAGGAAGCAACAACTCAGGAAAGTTGCAGCCACATAGTGATGTCTTCAAGTCTTCTACACATCTGCCAAAGGTGCAAGTCTACATCATGTGAATAAAGGAGTTGAGGTCAAACACAATGAGACATCACATGATTACCGATCATTGAGGTATACCATTAATAAATGCGAGACAACCTACCAATGATGAAAGTAGGTATCAAGGCATCTAGCACATTCCTACAATTGTGAATAAAGGAGTCGATGTCGAACACCTGAGGAATCCATTGATTAAGAGACATTGATGTATTCCCATCTATCAATGGCAGGAGATCCTAACACTAATGACTGCAAGTCTCAAGGTACTCATTAAAATCTAGGTCTCAGATCCAGAATAAATGAGATGAATTCGATGGAAAGAGACCCGCTGAAAGGAGAGCATCGAGGAATCTCTCATCAATTAGCACGAGGAACAAAGCAGGAGCTTCATAATTTGGTGGAGATCAAACGAAGAACATTTCATGAACCAATGACCCTATGCATCTTTCGCATCTGCCAAATGCAAGTGGTACACGAAAAAGACCCTATGAATAGAAGCTAATGATGAAAATTGTTGACAAAGGTGAGGAAATCACCAATACGGCTAATGGCATCCAAGACACTATATGAATCCCAAAGTGTGAAAAAATGTCTTTCCATCGAACACAAGGGAAACCACCCAGTCAATGACCAATGATGAAATCTCAACTGTTGGGTTCAAGGTGACCTACCAATGATGAAATTAGGGCCAAAGTGCATGATAAGACTATAGTATCATATGATTCTGAGACAAATTGAGGGTACAACCAACATTCAAAGTCAAGAGTTCTGAGTAATGGTCGACATAGGTTGATAGACTTCCTTTGAACAAGAGCATGAGACGTGTGGTAGACTTCAACAACATAGACTCAATGATGTAACTATTTGATGCAGGATGCATCAATAATGTTCTCTATAGGGTCTGGAAGAGTAACTAGTCGGTAGAGAAAAACTTTGTAATGAGATAATATTCCTAAGGCCATACTAAACCCAAAATTATGATGACACAAGGACTCAATAATTTTTTGCTATGTTCAAAGGCGACATGACTGCTGCCAATTATAATATAGTAGTCCCTTCCCACCCATCTTTTTTATGTTTTTTCATAACAAATGAATGCTATGATACAGAGGAGGAAACGAGTGTTACAAGTAAGAAAAACTAGTTCCAGCAATGGAACGTACATATGCTCAATGCAAGGAAATGCATGTGGGAGATGGACACTCGTGGTGATGTTCCCTCCAGTGTATAGGGTGTCAAATTGCAAAGGATATAAACAAGGCTCTGTATGGTTCAGGATGCAAAAATTGCTTAGGCAACGGTTTATAACACAGAGAGAGAACCAGCTATAGGCTCAATACTGCAAGCGAGGGCATGAGATTTAATCACAACTTAATGCCAAAAAATGTCACTTTTTATGTCTTTTAGTCTACTTGGTGAGAAAAAGGGATAAACTTATGCCAAATAGAGATCTTCTCAAATCTAATTTCCGAGTGTGAAAAAGACAAGTTTACTTGACGATCTTTTCTATTTTTGGTAACGAGTTGGAAAAGAGATTAACTAAGACTCATGACCTTTCAAATACAACTTAACGAGTGTGAAAGGGAAAAATCACTCGGCAATATTTTCATTTTTTAGACAAGTCGAAAAAGATGTTAACTAAGACTGGTTTGGAGAGTCCGCGGGGAATAAGGCCGCATGTGTATGAGTGAGAAATGAGGCTCATCATAACATCATGTATCAAGCTATAATGGACTCCGGTTCCTAAGGAAAAACTTAGCATGGGTACCAAATGACAAAGAGGATCTAACTAGGGAACCCATGTTTGGTAAGTCTCTACCATTTATTAGCGACACTACTTATAGCAGACAAAAGGTTTTGTGTCACAACAAATGGGTTCGTACCTAAGGCATATAAAGTGGTATTTTAGAGGATAATGCAAAAATGCATGATGGAGTGGATACCTATCCTATATGCAAGGTTATGAAAATATCCGCTTGAGGTGACGAACGACCAATCATAACGTTGAAATTCGTGAGAAATCTGAGTCAAAACTGCCAAAACCAGCTTAAAACCATTTTTGTATTAGTCCATTAGGTGAAAAAATAGCACGAAACTGTATAAAGTGGGTAAAAATAGCTTATAAATAGTAATAAAATAAAAAATTACTATACCATTTTGAGTTTTACCCAAATAGTGCAATTTGGACCAAAATACCTCCAAGATTCAAACGATGATTGTGGGAGTGTCAAGCAACGAAATCATGAACCATCTGGATCAGGTAACTCTACTCCTTCTCCTCTTCAAATTCAGTGGATCAAATTTTTGAATTAGGTTCCAGTTTTTCAGTTATTGGGGGCATAAAATATGGATTTTGGTATACGCGAGGTGGATTTGTTTAGGTCACATATACGATGATGTATATGATAGTGTGTGAACCACATGGGGCATATATTAATCCCTACACGTGATTGTATGCAAAGGAAGCCACGTACAGACATGCAAATGACCAAAAAGGAGGGTTCTAACTCAAAATTGGGTTTGTCCTTTGCAGGATGGTTCTTGAATGTAGAGAGAGAGAACATGAGGAGGTTGATGCAACTATGGTCCAAGATTCGGTGGCTTAAGAAGCTCTAAAAAGATGTGTCTTTTATAAGTTTTGGGATCTCAAAGGAATGAGGCCCCAAGTGAGGTTGTTGGAGATGTTGGTGGGTTACTAGGACCCTGATAGTGAAAGATTTATCCTCGATGGACAACCATTGAGGATCGAAGTAGAGGACATCTACTTCTTGACTGGTTTATCATGTCGAGGAGAGGTTGAAAACCTCAAGTCACATGGAGAAAGGAGTGGGATGAAAATCGAGGAGTATATCGATGCCCACCATGTAGCGGGGACTCCCAAGGTGGGAAGTCAAGTCCCTATCCAAGAAATAAATAACCCCAACTTGAAGATCATTGTTCTTGTATTGACCAGGATCACAGGTTCGGCTTCGTTCCACCAGGAATCGAGGTCACTCATGTTTTACGCAGTGCAGTGTGCGAGACCCACTGTCTATGACTGGTGTACCTCACTACTGACCAATATGAAAGGTTAGTTGACAAAGTGCAAACAAGGGGGTAAGCGAAACTTCAGTTTTTCCTCCATTCTTTGTAGTTTCTTTTTCGAGCGGGTTCTAAGTCTGGGACCTACAGTGGAGATCCTTCCTAGGGAACTGTACAATCTAGCCATGGCACAGTGGACCAAGGTCATGAGACAGCAGGGGAAGGTAGGGTGCCAACACCCTACAACAAGGATTTTTTCTTCTGGTGGCGGACACAAGTCATCACTCTGGATGACTATCCCTATGCGGGGATTGGCTTCAAAGGAGATCCAGATATGCCACTTCCACCAAGGGCCACCTATGGTGACATAGGTAAATTTTTTTTTAAATATTTCATTTTTTTGTATTTTTGTATTATGAGACAAAAATATTTTTGGGTGGTGTTTAAGTATTAACTAGACACTTGTGTGACGCAGATGTGGGTCCGTGACAACTGGAGGGTTTACCTTGACATCGACGGAGGTACTGGGGTGATGAGGAGGCAGGAGGAGAAGTCGATAGAGTCCTACAAAATGTGCAGGGCAACCTGTCTCATTTGACACAGAGGATTCCAATGGTTCAGGTAGAGGATCTACCTGAAGCCATGCAGTGATAGGTGGTGGGTGTACCTAGAGCATGGGTATGACTTTTTTGGCATTTTGCAAACGTCGTGGTTTGCTATCATAACACACATCTAGTGCCATAAGCATATATGTCATGGGATCTATATATCGGTTGTATATGTGTATTGAGAGTCTTAGCCCCAATTTTGTAATATAAACACCATATTTTTTGAAATATATAAAAAAGGATCTTCAACTTTACTTATATTTTACAATGTGTACATTGATTTAATGGTTCTATTTGCTTTATTAATGTGACAAATGCCAATCTAAAACGTAATTATCATAGGCATCGGATACATGATTATCACTCCTAGGAATGTGATAATATGTGATGTGTTAAATCAAACTATCGTTCTAAAAGATGTACCCGTAGGAATCTTCTTAGTAAAGTAGGATCACACATGTGGTAACTGCCATTCAACTGACATACTACTAACTGGGAATCAAGTCGAGCTTCTAAAGATCAAATACCATGAGATAGCATCACGCAAAAGTTCTATGATGGCGCTATATTCAGCCACATTATTCGTGGATGGCCCTAGGATTACGCCACCTGAAGACACCAATAGACCCTCGGGTGAGTAAACCACCCAAGCGGTGGAAGCCAAGTTTCATGTATGACAACTAGCTCCGTCTGCAAATCCTAGGTAGACCGAAGACTCCATTGACATCTGTCAATAAAGGGAAAACTCGATAAGAAAGACAAAGACAAAGAGAAAGGGAAAAGATATGTATATACACTAAATTACACTAGTATACAAAGAGTTCCACCCAAGCCTAGAGCTCAAGCATAATATCTTTTCAGGTAGAGCCCATTTCTGGGCTCGGCCAACACATTCCCTTCATAATCTTCTAACTCATAGGCTCCTGTTTCTAGAACACATCGCATGATATAAGGACCATGCCACATGGGTTTAAACTTGCTTTCGCCCAACAGTTCTTTGGCTTGGTCATTAAAAAGGACCAAGTCACCCTCAACGTACAACCGAGGAAATACAGCCTTGTCATACTAGACCATGACACGTTTTTTGTTTACCTCGATGGTCGTAAAGGCATCCCAACGTTGCTCGTCAAGACTCTCTATGTGCATAAGGCATAGCTCTAGATCTGAAGTGCCAAGTAGGAGCGCGACTGCCAAATTAAGAGAAGGGATTTTACATTCAATAGGAAGAATTGACTCCACACCGTGCACTAACTGGAAAGGGGAAAAATCGGTGGCAGTCTTAACCGTGGTTCGATATGCCCAAAGTGTAGGATATGGCATGATGTGCCAATCAGACTTACTCTGACTGGCAGTTTTTTGCAAGATGGTCTTGAGAGACTTGTTGACGTCCTCTACTTGCCCATTTTCTTGGGGGTAATAAGGGGAGGAATGACCATGTCTAAACCCAATCTTAGATTCTAGTTCTACCATCATTTCATTATGAAAGTGACTGCCATGATCAGTGACAATCTCACTCGGGATACTGAATTGGGTGATAATTTGATTGAATATGAAGAAGGCAATAGTCTTCCCATTGGATTTCATGGTAGGCATGGCTTCATCCCACTTAGTAAAGTAGTCAAAGGCCATGATAATATGTTGATGCCCCCCAACCGAAGTTGGTTTGCAATATACGAAGTATACCCCCCACTTGGTGAAGGGACCGACGATAATTACTGGGTGAAGAGGGGCTGGGTGCGAGTGCATTTTTCGAGTGAACACCTAGTAGGGGTGACACTTCTTAACTGCTTCAATACAATATTTAAATATAATAGGCCAAAAATAACCAGCTCACAATATTTTTTGGGTTATCGCAAGCCCGGATAGGTGACCACCATAAGCCCCTTTGTGGCAATCGTTTAGGACTGACTCAACCTCTTCATGAGTTAAAAACCGACGTAAGATATTATCTATTCCTCGACGATATAAAGTGTCACCAAAGATAGTAAACTTCTTGGATTGGTATCTAATATGTCGTTGATCATCTCGCGAGAGATGTTGAGTGAAGTTCAAGGCTTGAAGATATAAGACAATGTATCCATACTAGGGGTCAGACGACGAGATAAGGAAAATGTGTTCGTCCACAAACGAATCAACATGGATAACATCCTCATCTAATCATGGAAAATCGGATATTAACTCCGTGAAGACTAACGATTTCTTGGGCTTTGCTGAAGAGAAGTCGAGATCAAACTCTTGTAAAATGACAATTCATTTATTATATTTCCCACCTATTATACGTCTGGTAAGGTCGTATTGAAATGGATTGACATCAACAACCATAGTAGTCTTGCAAAGAAATATATAGTGATGTAAACGTTGGACTGAGTGAACGACAACCAAAGCTAGTTTTTCAACATGAGAGTAATTAAGCTCAGGACTGACTAAATTTTGACTAAGATAGTAGATGATGTGCTCATGGAGCTCATCATCCTCCTGAACTAGAACCATACCAATCATCTCTTCGGACATGAAAATATAAAGAAAGTAATCTCTACTTTAATCAGGAGACTTCAGTAGAGGGAACGATAATAAGGCTTTCTTCAAAGCATCAAAAGACTCTTGGGCTCGCTCATCCCTGATAAAAGAGGTGTCTTTCTTCAAGAGGTGCATGAAACCCTTAGTGATATTGGCATAATTCACTATAAACTGACTTAGAAAGTTGTCTTTCCCGTGTAAACCCTGAAGTTGTCTTATCATGTGCAGAGGAGGAAATTGAAGTATTGTCTCAACCTTAAGAGGATCTACCATGATCCCTATCTCGGAGACTAAAAATCCTAAAAGATGACCAAACTTAATGCAAAAGATTCATTTTTGAGGGTTCAACTGGATCCTCTAGTAAAGAAATCTTTCAAAAACAAGCCAAAGGTGCATAATATGATCCACTCTCTTGTGGGAGTGAGCAACGAGATCATCAAGGTAGGCTTCAACTATGTGCTTAAGATCGTGAAAAGTGAAATTCATGTCACGTTTGAAGGTCGCTTTAGCATTTTTAAGGCCAAAAGGAATTTTTAGTATGCAAAATTACCCCAAGGACATATAAATGTCATCTTGTGTTGGTCCTCAGGTTTGACTTGGATTTTGTTATACCCTAAAAATCCATCCATAAAAGAAAATATCTCGCTTCCTACACACTCATCGAGAATCTGATCAATGAAAGGTGTGGGGAAGTTATCTTTAGGAAAAGCCTTGTTCAGGTCGCAAAATTCTATAGAAACATGGATGGTTCCTTGCTTTTTATTCATAGGAACGAGGTTGGATACCCATTTAGTCAAGGGAATTGGGTAGATGAAGCCAACATTAAGTAGCTTCTCCACCTCTGCCTTAATAGCAGGGGCCTTCCTGGGATTTACAACTCTAAGACATTTTCAAATAGGTTTAGCATCTAGATAAGTTCTAATCTCATGTTTGACAATATGAGGGTCAATACTTGGCATATCTTCATAAGACCAAGCAAACACATCTCAAAATTCTTTGAATAGTTTGGTGTAGATCATAATTTTCTCTGGTGAACAATTTACACCTATATATACGTTTTCAAATTATCCAGGGGTACAAGAGATATCGATCATGATGGTAGGAAAAATAATCGCCATATTTCCTTCAGCATAAATGTCATGCGTATCAAGTGGAACTAAGGCATGATCGACTATCTTGCTCAAGGTAGACCGAAAGTCATCTTGTTCGATTCTTTCAAGACTTGGGAGAAAATAAGATCGATGATGCATATCATCCCAAGGTCTATCGGAACCATTCATGGCTTCAAGGATGGCTTCATCTGAAGACAAAGTCTCATCTAGGAAATCATGTGAGAACGACAACAAGGTGGCCCATACAGGCCTAAGAACAGAATCCTCCTCATCCATCGGTGAGGTAATAGCATCAAGATCAGTGGAAGAGTCAAGAACAACTTGATACACAATCTCCATTTCTGATAGTGGCATGGCCATGCTAGCATATGATTGACCTTCACACGATGAATTTGGGGAAGGTAGGGTCTATGGATCACTAAAATAGGAAGTGAGGAAAGGAATAGACCTCTTTGTTGAAGCAGGTCTACTAGACATGGCGTAAATGTGGTGAATCGATGTCGAGAAGTTGAAAGTAACCATAAGGGAAGAATACATTATGATACTGATATTCTCAGTTTTTGGCTGAGAATTGTCGATCACAGGGATCGATGGTCTGACATATGCATTAGAACTAGAGTATGCAAAGGATAATTGGTTGATAGTCACGATATCGCCTTGATGAGGAAAACAAAGTGTACAGAAGACGGATGATACGACAATGACCATAGCATAGATCCAATTGTGACCTAGTAATAGGTTATAATCAAGAGGTGCATCAACTACCTCTACTTCCACCTCTACCATCTTCCCACCTAACTGGACCGAAAAGGCAAGGAGAATATCGTGAGGGCAGAAGGAATGACTGTCAAATGCAGTTAACATGTTCGACAACTTGGAAACGGTCGGAGAACCAAGAGCTTTCCAACAAACCAAGGACATCACGCAGGTGGCAACACCTTCATCAATGACTTCACGTTTTATAGTATACTTGGAATACTCCATGTGGATTTGGAAAGCCACATGGTAAGGTAAGCAAGGATTTATATCCATGACATCAAACTTGATAATTTTTTAACCACTGGGTTCTAGAGATCCTAAGGCAGAGAGTAAGGCATTCCTCTGTGAAGGACATGTCTTGAGTACCTCCAAATCTGACATCGCACAAGGTGTTTGTCCCAGATCCTCAACAATAGAGTAGTTATGGGTGACTCTAGCACTAGGATTGTGGGTAGAGTGCTTAAGTACTCCTTTCAGAATATGAGGCGATGGCTCTGGTTTCTCAATATGTAAGTTCATCTCTCTTGAGGAGGGGGAGCTTCTAGACCAAAGTTAGCTTGCAAAGAGCTATAATCTTGAGATCGAGTGGCTACATTGATTTTTGCATCGACCATATTGATACATACGTGGTTGCCATCTTACGACGGTAGGTTTTGACTCCCATTGGCCGCATTTTCGTCATTCGAAGAGCTCAAGGCTAAGTGTTGGTTATGTGGGAATGTATTATTCAACACAATGGGAGGTAGATTCAAAATCCTCGCAGCCTCCTTGAGTTTGGGGCATAAATGCGTAAGGTGGTCATCAGTACAAAGTTTTCAAAATTCACCTTACGTTTCTCTTTCTTTCCCTCTCTAGCATTATCATTTCGTTTCCCATTATTATCTTTGTCCTTGGGTTTATTACCATTTTTCCCACTCTTACAATTATTTTGAACTTTCCTTTTATTCCCGCCTGGTTGCTGGTAACCATTTGGATTTTTCGACGATTGAATGGAATGTACATCCACCAACTGAGTGGGGTTGGAAGACATAGACGAGGATGGTCCTCCAGCAGACTAGTTTAGAGACAAAGTCTTCAGGTGGCTCGTCATCGAGTCTGCATAATTTATATTGGCAGATCCTACAATGCCATCGGCATGAGGTCTGGGTTTTTTCCTAGGGTTGTAACTTGACCGCGATGCTTCTAAAAGAAGGTGATATAACATCCCAGACTGAGCATATATCAAATCTAGCTGTTGGGCTCTAAAGATAGCTTCTTCCGTAGTGGAAACCCTGGAAGTAGCAATGTCCTTCGATATAGGAGGGTGAAAAGTCTTTAAGAACCATTCTAGGAGAAAGGTTGGGGGTATAGGAGTCTTAATCAACTGCCTCTGTCTACACCACTCATGGATATGATCCAAGATATGAGTGGCGGTGTCCTGGCGTAAAGTCAACAAAAGTTCAAGGCCAACATCATAACGAATGGGAAATTGAAAGTGGTTGAGAAATACCATCACCAAATGATTAAATGACCCATATTCCCCCCTAGGTAGCTCAATATACCATTGCACAACAACTCCAATGAGAGTGCATTGAAACAATCGTAATCTAATAGAATCATGGTTAAGGGAATTCCATGAGAACCAAAGGTGAAAGGTAGTGACGTGATCACCAGGGTCCTCTCCATTCTTACCTTCAAAATTTGGGATGTCCAAAGGAATCTTGGTGGGGATGAGGGGCCATGTGGGATCATGACTCACCGGGTTGTTCATTAACTTAGCCAAATCTAGCAGATTAAGCGTGGCCAGAAAAGGGATACGGGGTTGTGACATCTGGCCCCATCCTTCCGTGAAATATTGTGTGTTGGGAACTACATTCCACCCAGGATTCTGGTAAGAACCAAAGCTCTGTCTAGAATTATAAGGCCCTCCTCTGGGCTGATTCGTATAAGGTGGGTTGGGCATCATTCTAGAAGGAATGTTCTGATGAGGGTTATGAAAATTTCCCCAGTCGGATTAGATCCGGGTTGGGGGTTATGAAAAGTTCCCCCAACCGGATTGGATATGGGTTGGGGGTTTCCCAAAGTTTAAGACTAAACTCCTCCGGGTGGGAACCTAGAGGATTGAAGTGGATTCGTCATTCCAAAAGTATTGGTCAGAATCAACCCTCAGAAGGTAGGTATGTAGGATGAAACTTGTCTGCCAGGTTGGTTTTTCCATCCAGCTGTAAAAGGATTAGAACTGGGGTTAAAAGCAGGGACACTTCCTATATTAGGATTCATTTGAGGGATATGAGAACTTCCAAACATAAATGGAGTGTAAGGAGGTGTAGTTCCCCCAAGTCCAAGACTAGCGTTATGACCAGCAGTTGGGATGGCAGTCGAAAACTGCGAAGTGAAGTTAGGCATACCATAGGAAAATGGACTAGAATCCATAGGGATGGACTGAACATTGTAACCCGACGAATGACCAAGACCCCCAAACGGGTTCGAGGCAAGAGATGAAGAATTAACTATAGGTCGAGCCATAGTACCAGTATGTGCCTCTAGCACTGCAACCATAGTGGTTGCAGGAGTCGAAGGGGTGCCATTAACTATAGTGGGTATGGGTGTTGACGAACTCCTAGTGTTCTGGAGACTAGATTTAGTACTCATCCTTGTGGAACCACAAGTCTGAAAAGTGGGTGTGTGTGTACCAGGCCTAATAACTCTATGAATCTTAGAAGGCAAGAACTCGAAATCCGATGGTAACTGTAACAACCGACGGGACCGACGGGGATGCTGGTCCGACTCCATGACGACTTATGACTCTAAAAAATAAGAATATCCTAAGGCCAACTAGTATTTAAAAAGAATACAAAAAGTCAAACATCCAATATGCATGCAAACGGGCTAAAGTGGCCAAGTGGCCTCCCTCACTAAAGAAGGTATGTCTCGTCCAAGAGGGATTTGAGACTCCCTACTAAAGTTTGGAGGTAACAAAATCAGTTATAGGGGCCATCCTAGGATTAACAACTAGTTGGTCGGATCTCCTTGGAGAGGTAATCCTCCATAAAGGTTGTCTGTTGTCTGACCCCTATCTGACCCAGGGTACAAGCAGAATAACCTATGCAAGTAACCTATGAGATACCTAAGTCAAGCAACTAATAAACCACTATTCAAATGATGCATAGGCGAGAAGTCGTAATTCTGGATTACCGTATGGGTAGGGTAGAAAAGACTGAAACCTTGAAAGCACCACCTCTCATAGAGATATGGGTACTAACAAGATCCCCAAATACGAATAAATCCACAAAAATATCTCTGATGCTAGGTGAGTATCCGAGGGTTATCCCTTCAACTAACTTTGTGCAACCTCATGATTAACTTTGGTGTGAGCAGAGCCTCCTAATCTTACCAATTATACAATGGACTTCTCAACTCCTTGTCTCAGACACATATGTTGATTTAATTGCCTTGGAGAAGTTTACTCACAAAATCCTATTCCAAGGCACTAAATCCTAGACTAGTTTGTGCACCCTAAAAAATAAAATCGTGACTAATTAATTTTAATTTAAAGCATAAATTTTATTGGTCGTGATTATGCAAAAAGGTGTGGAAGTGAAACTCATGATGTTATGACTCTGCAAGAAAATAAATATGAATATAATGTAAAGTCTAACTTTAACTTTTTCAATGAATGATATGCTAATAAAAACGGTGCAATTTTTAGTTTCAACTCTGCAATTCATAAGTAAAATGCAATCTTTCACTAAATGCACGAAGCTAATGATAAAGATTCATAAGACAAAAATTCCAAGCAATGTAAAATGTCTATTTTTTTTTGTATTTTCAATATATTAAAGAGAAAATGCATGGACTAGAAAACAACCTGATATATGAATTCTACTGTGTATAAATGGAATAACTCAAGCAGAATACCAAGCAACCAAGAAAACAACCCAGAGTTCAAGGACAAATTAAAAATGAAAAACGATGAGAAAGACTACACCCAAAAATTCGACTCCAAACAGGTTTCCTATCAACCCAGAGAAGCTCAACATGCACTACAGAGACTTAAGAAGGCTCAACAATCATCAAATCCCACACAACAATAACAAAACCAAGCAAACAGGCAAGGAAAAGTGGTATATATGATTGTTCAAGAAAACAATGCATATATACGTATCTTGCAGTGAGACAACATGTGTGTATATGCAGCTACCAAGGAAAAAGGCGCGTATAGGCTTGAAAACAAGGCTAGGCAAGGGTAAAAAGGCTGAAAAATCAGACCCAGAGTGAACATAATCTATAAAGTAGTGATACGACAAGAAACACAAAGGAAAAAGAGCAATGCAGGGAGAAAATAGTACTTCAACCCTTAGAAAGAAGATCTCTCCCCACTGGAGTCGCCAATTCTATTACAAGGGAAAAAATCTCTATGGCCAGGGTAAACCACAATAGATGGGTATGGCTGCAGAAATCTACTCAATTCCAACATCTGCTATATAAACCAATGTGCAAGCGAGATAAGAAAGAATCCTACTTCGTTCCAACGTTTGATGATGTTCCATTGTTGAGTACTTTGACCCAAAGCTTTGTACCTACAACAAATTCTCAACAAGCAAGCAGAGCAAGTATATAGTGATAATATAAAGGGGTTAGCACATTAGATATCATAATCCATTAATAAACATTACAAATATGCCCATGGATAATAATCATATATTTTCATGATACTAATTGGATGGGAAAGGAGTATTTCTATTAATAAATGATCAGCAGAAGTGAAAACATTACAGACTTTCTTGTCGGTGCAGTTTGAAACCAAGAAACCAAGTTCCTTCCAATTGGGTCTCCACCACTTCAATCCTCCACCAAAGGAAAGCTCATAGAAAAGAGACAATGAGGTTCTCTCAACAATAGGGAAAGAGCTTGGGGGCTGAAAACTGTGTTTAGACTTGAGGGACAAAGGGATGCAGACTCAATATGAAGTAATTTCTCCAGAGTAACTTTGCTCTCAAAGTTGAATGCTTTCTCCTCTTTTCCATAGCTCGGAATTGGGCTCTTATATCCTTCAAAATGCAACTGAAGGGCCGAGTCAGAACATTTCCAGTATATGGAAGGCCAAGGATCAGAGATCTCCTGTCGTGACATGGAAACCCGACTTCATTTTTGTATTTTCTAGCACAAATCCCGATGTACGAGGGTTGTAGTGGAGCAGCCTTCATATACGCATGTTGTATAGTATATAGGGCGTGTTTATGTGGAAAAATATGTTTTTTTAAGCTCTAGATTCATCAAAAAGGGATGGCAAGTCTGCATAGGGAAATGGAAAAAGGCCCTCTGTGCAATATAGCAATGGTGAGGCAAATCTTTCTATAATAGGAATCCTACAAAAGATAAGAGCCATCCAAAGAGAATTCCTATGGTGAGGCACAAAAAAAAAAAAAAATGGGCCTTGGTGGCCTGGGACAAGGTTTGCAGACCAAAAGAAAAAGGTGGCATGGGTTTACAAGACCCATAGGTAACCAACGAAGCCTACGAGGAAAAGCTATGGTGGAGATGGGTAAAATACAAATAGGTGTCATGGGAAAACCTCTGGAAGGCCAAGTATGCCCCGAGCATCAGCGACCAGGAGATAATTCGATTCATGGGCATAAGGGAGGTATCGACCATCTGGAATCTTGCCTGGAGAAATAATAAATGGATCCAGAAACACAACTTCTTGGAAGTCATAAATGGTAGAACAACAAGGTTCTAGGAGGACGCATGGAAACAGGAACCCAAAATGGAAAATCCAGACAGGGAGGAGCTCCAAAAGGACATGATTGGGCAAGGAAAAACAAAAATACATCAATATTGGAAGCAAAGGGATGACAATGCCATATGGAGGACCTAAGACAAACTTAATCCTCAAAATAGAGCTCGGATTGAAACAATAATGAAAGAGGTAGAGGAGGAATTGGGGAAAAGGAAAATTGGGGTCTCGGAAGAAGAGGACCAATTGAGGAGGGGCAAGAAAAATGGGGGCGAATTTAACTTAAAAGAAGCACGGTATTACATTACGAGTCAGGAGTAAGAAAATCTGGAGCAGTAGTGGGAAAAGATTTGGAAAATCCCCCAATGGCCAAAAATCAAAATGTTCAAATGGCTAGTTCTACATAACCGAATTCTAACTTGGAAGAACCTCATGAAAATTGGCTTCATAGGTCCCTCTCATTTCCATATCTATCAAGTCAAGGAGGAAACAACTAATCACCTCCTCGACGAATGTAGTTACACAAAAAATATTTGGGATTGGGCGACAGACATCTTACACCAATCCAATAGGATTCAGGGAAACATCAACGCAACCATAAACAATTGGAATGAGGGTTACAATAAAAATGAAATGATGAACCTTTGTTGGAATCTAATGTCGAGGATGATCATCTGGGAAATCTAGAAAAAATGGAACCAATGCATCTTTAGGAATGAAACCATACCAAAAGGAAGGCTAAAGGAGGAAATAGTCTCTCAAATACAAGAAACAATGCAGAGCCACAATTGCAATATGAATAAATCTCAACTTACAGACCAAGACTCTCGCATCCTATATTTGTCCATATAAAAGAATGGTGCAGCAACATACCTGTAGGGAGCGACCCGCAACTCTAGATAGGAGTCCAAAACTGGACTCCCCCTCTGCCAGGGTTCCTCAAACTAAATTTTGATGGGGAGAAAAAAGGAAATCCAGGAGTGACAAAGCCAGGTGGAGTGATCCGAGAAAGTGGTGGAAACATCATCTGACTGTACGCTGGGAGCATGGGAAACTCAACCAACAACGCGGAGGAATTTGGAGACCTGGAACATGGTCTTGAAATCCTAAGTTGCGAAAGGATGAAAAACACCATTGTGGAAGGTGACTCCACCCTGGCTATCAACACGATGAAAAGACTCCAAAATGGCATCAGAGTGGGTAAGGTTTAGCGCCACTGGTGCCTTTCACACTCCCTACAGAAAATCTAGAAGCATTTAAGAACTTTAAATACAATGGAGTTGTGTTGGGTGCACATGTCAGTGAATTCTCTATAGGACAGGCTCACCAATGAGGGGGTTGGCAAGGTTGGCTCGAAACTAGATGATACATGGATCAACATGGCTCAAAACTAGATGATACATGGATCAACATTCTGAGCGGGAAACTCATAACAGACTACAAGCACCTTGCGGTAAAATATTGAGAAGGCAGTTTAAGCATGGAAGGTCACATCGAGGAGGACATCACAAGGCCTCTCAGAAGGTATGTTGTCCCCAAGAAGAATATGATTTCCTAACAGTCTGCCACCAATTATCGTGCAAGATCACAATAAGAAATAGACAGACTTCTGGAAGCAAGACCAATACGCCAGTAAGAGGTGTGGGGAAAGCACGAGTGAAAGGACATGCAACAATTCTCATGTAATGAATGATGTAAGTCATGAGGGGTTGATGATAACTAGGAGCAATCCACTAGGACAAGTATGTATACAGAGAGAAGCACAGTCAGATCACAAGTGAGAAAGGGTAGTGATCACACAGGGACAAAGGATGACCCATCATGATCATAGGAGCCTTAACAGGAAAATTGATGGAAGCTCTCACCACTGCGGGAAAACCAAGACTGAAAGGACAGGCTCGCAGAGGGGAAAGTTCAATAAGAAGAGGGACTGTATAAATAGACACAAACATAAGGATAACAACAATAGGGATTATTACAGATTCAAGGGTGGGGAAAGTAAGAATGCCTATGAAGTGAGGCATAGGCTGAGTAACCAGAACAAGAGCTGCGGTAGGCAAAGCGGGATATTGCGACTAAATAAAATGCACAAGAAAAGGAACCCCCCTGAGAAGGAAGTCTCAAATAGTTCGCGATGGTTAACAAGAATGGATTAGGCAATGAAAGATGCGGAGGGTACCTTCCAAAATATGGTTGCGCCGAAGGGGAATGCGACCATCAGCCGGTGGGAAAAGAAATTAAAGGACAAGCACAAAGATAAAGCGTGGGATGAATTGGTACATGAAGCGTATAGGGTAAATGATTCGGGGGCCATGCAACCCAGAGAAACCCTCTATCACAAAATGGTGGAGATGGCTTAGCTAACAAAGATGATTATCAGGAAAGTGAATATAGAAATGTAAGAAACCAGGTAGGAGGATAATAGGGAAAACAAGACAATGATGGACGAGATCCTGTGTCGCATCAACAGTTTGGAAACTATTACCAAACTGTTAGTAGAGGTAGAGAAGGACCAAAAATGCAATTTGGAGTGATTGGCAACCTAGTTCCACCTCTACGTACGCTATGTCCATCACGCATGTCAATGGACATGGTGCACCAACTCAAATTAGGAAGACTCGCATGACTTCCCAGAAGGAAGATAACAAGATCCAGGAGGATGGCGAGAAGGAGCGCTGATGCAGGAGCATCTCAAGCAAGCCAGCGTGGAGACAACAGACAATTGGAAAAAGCGCCCAGCACAAAATTTGAAATATCTTGAACCATTAATGAAACATCAAGTGGAGGGGCACTTGTATAATGTAAACGGACCTTGAGCGATTTTCTCTCGTCCTTAGTAGGTAGGAAGCATTTATGGTAGTTAATGCAAGTAGATAGAATTGAATGTTAGACTAGACAGTTTTAGAGTGCAATAGGGAAACGAGATATAGACACCCTCATTTGTGTATTGTAGCATTAGAATATGATATTATCAGAAACAACATAGAAGAGAAGCAGTGAGCCGTGTAGAAAACTCCATGTACAAAAGTTCTGAATTAATACAAAAAAAGTTGTGATTCAGACTCATGGTGTCCATATATTCTCTGTGTATGCATCTTTGAATGTTATGCTCATGAATGTTTTTACTCTTTCTGTCATGCAATTGCTTTTATTCTATGTATGAATGATTTCTTGTTGAATGTTTGAAATCTGAGAGGAAAGGGAAGAGAAATGAGTTTCAATTGTTTCTCTATCTGAGTAAGAGTTCCTGCAAGGAGTGCAGTTGAATTGTCCACAAGGAGTGCATCGACAAGGTGTTCAGGGGTTTGTCTCTGAAAGCTCAGGAGAGAAAGATTTTGTTCTCATTTCCACAGAAGTGCAGTTGGGCACAGGAGCCATGCAGTAAGTGCGTAGGCTAAGTGAAGTCTCAGGGTTGTAGACCTGGAGGGAGTATTGAGAGACTACTGTTGCAGCAGTGCGCAGAGTTGAAGGATTTCAACACTTGGAAGTGTTTGAAAGTCTGCCGCAAGGAGTGCGTGCAAGGGTTTGTCTAAAAGACGCAGAGTGTGGAAAGCTCAGAAGGATTTGAACCTTTGGAGGAGTTGAAGGAAGGCACAAGGCCAAGTACCTTAAAGGGTTGAAGGAAAGTGTAGTAGCGAGGGACCACAGGAGGACAGATTCTCAGAGGAAAGAACGGACGGTCATAATTCTCTAAGGAGGAACCGTGAAGTTCTGTGAGCCGTTCGAATCTCACGAAGGAGAAAGGGAGTTACAATGAGTGTTGTGAAAGGTTCTAAGCTTAGGAGGAGTAGGACCATAGATCCAAGCCACAAGGGCCGTTGGATTTACATGTGGATTTCTATATCAGGGTTTCATAGGTTGAAGTCCCGTAAACTTTGCAACAAGAATCGCGAAATCATGAAACGGGAAGTCCCGAAAGTTAAAAGGATCTTGTGGGCCACAGAGGAGTCAGCGAGTGGACAGGTGGCGCACTCTTGACAATAAGTCAATTCAGTTGACCGTTTCGGGGTTTCATGGGGTGAATTCTAGAAACCTTTGCATTAGGATTCGCGATATCGTGAAGTTCGAAGTCCCGATGGAGTAAAGGGGTGTTGAAAGGTCAACCTTGTGAGGGTGTCAAAATTTCGGAACATCGGGTTTTGTGAATCGTAGGAACAAGTTGCTTGACACTGCGACCACTGAAATCGTGATAAGGAAAAGTCCAAAAGAGAAAGAGGAAGGGTCAGCGTTGACTGTTTTCAGGTTTTGGGGATTTGAGAGACAGGTGTTCGACCATCGGATTCGAGAAAGTGCGAAGTCTGAACTCCCGAAGTATAAAGGGGATTTCTCAAAGTTAAGTGTGGGTGCAGATTTTCCGAAAGGGAAATAGAAGAGCCATTTCAAAGCTCTTCAGGCTAGTGGTAAAGAAAAGATCCTGTGTTGACATGGACCTTTCGACCTACGGGTTGTGGAGGGGGGCATGCGTCATCATCTTTGGTATCAGAGCCCAGAAAGGTTCTTTTCTTTTTGTAGCATGGAAGAGAATAAATTCACCATGCTGCCAAGGAGAAGGTATAGAAAAACACCTGATCCACCAGAGGAGAGGGAAATGTCGAGAAGAAGAGGTAGGCAGATGACTGACCCAGCCATGGAAAAATAAATGCGTGATTTACACGCTAGAATTGAAGACATGGAGACAATAGAAAGACGCACTGTCATTGTTGGGGATCTTAGAGATATCGAAAGTGAAATTGAGGCTGAACATGAGGAAGAAGTTGTAGTCGAAGATGCAACAAACGAACATTTGATCAGAGCTATTGAAAGAATGGGTGCAAGAGCGAAGATGGACATTCTAGTTTATGAGGGAAATCTGGATGCAAAGGAGCTTCTAGACTGGATTAGAGCTCTAGACACATACTTTTACTATGAAGATGTCGAGGAAGACAAGAAAGTCAAGCATGATGTCACAAGATTGAAGGGACATGCAACATTGTGGTGGGATGAACTACAAGCTGACAGACGCTACAAGGGCAAGCAGAAGATCAAAAGCTGGGATAGAATGATCGCGAAGATGAAGGCAAAATTCATCCCCAGGGATTATCAAATTACTCTATTCAGGAGGATGCAGAACCTGAGACAGAAGATGATGATAGTGAAAGAATACACGGAGGAATTCAACAAGCTGAACATCAGGGCAGTTCATTGGAAAAGAAATGATGAGAAAGTTTCCAGATACATGAATGGCCTGAGATATGACATTCAGGATGAGATGAGCATGGGAACCATCAGAACGATGGAAGATGCTTATCATATGGCTCTAAAAGTGGAAGAGAAGTTGAGCCGAAAGCAGGGTCAAAGAGGCTGAGGCAGAAGTCATCCCAGAGGCAAATTAGTTGCCCAGGATAAATATCAGAAGCCCAAGGAGGATTGGAAGAAACCTCAGACTCGAATTGAGAGAGGTGGAACCACACAACAAGGGCAATATACTGAACAATGAGGGCAGCATACCGAGCAGATAGGAGATTATGCTGATAATAATACTTTTCCTCGTACTAGAGGTAGGGGAAGAGGAAGAGGTGGAGTCATAACATGCTTCACATGTGGGAAAAATGGGCACAAGTCTTACGAGTGTCCAGTTAAAAAGAAAGAAGGAGGAGAGACTCACATCTCTGAAGCACAGAGGCGAGATGTTGAGGCGAAAGATGCTGAAGGCGGAAGATTGTTGATGATGCGAAAAGTCCTTTTGAAACCAGAGAAGGAGGTGGACAATTCAGTCCAAAGGACCAGAATTTTTCGGACTGCTTGCAAGACCAAGGACATGGTATGTAAGGTCATTGTGGATAGTGGTAGCACAGATAATCTCGTTTCTACGGAGATGGTAGAAAAGTTGGAGCTGGAGACGATTGATCATCCAAGCCCATACAGAGTTTCGTGGCTACAAAAAGGACATTAGGTAACTGTCACTAAACAGTGTTTGGTTGAATTTAAGATAGGAGGATATACTGATAAGATACTCTGTGATTTTATTTCCATGGATGTTTGTCATCTATTGCTGGGTAGACCATGGCAATATGACAGGAATGTGATTCATGATGGGAGAATGAACACATACACCCTAGAGAAGAATGGGAGAACTCACATGTTGCTTCCAATCAAGGATAAGGAGGTGAAACCGGAAGTAAGAAACACTGTACTTCTCATGAGTGGGAAGGAACTTCTTACAGAGGTTAAGAAGAAGGAAGAACCGCAATTCGTTGTGATCAGAAAGCCTAGAATTGTTTTGACCAGCACAAGAGTGGATGATTTACCAGAAGAAGTTCAGGAATTGCTGGAAGAGTTCATTGACATAGTAGTGGATGAATTACCTCGTTTGTTGCCACCGATTAGAAGTGTGAGTCATCATATTGATTTGATACTAGGAGCCAGTTTTCCAAACAAAGCCGCGTACAGATTGACGTCATAAGAGAATGAAGAGTTTAAAAGGCAAGTCCAGGATTTGTTGGACAAAGGTTTGGTCAGGGAAAGCATGATTTCGTGTGTTGTTCCGACAGTACTCAGTCCGAAGAAAGATGGAGGCTGGAGGATGTGTACTGACTCGAGGGAGATTAACAAGATAACCATCAGGTATAGATTTCCATTTCCAAGGATGGATGATCTGATGGATTGCTTGAGTGAAGAAAAGTATTTTTCAAAGATTGATTTGAAAAGCAGTTATCACCAAATCCACATGAGAGAAGGTGATGAGTGGAAAACAACATTCAAAACCAATGAAGGGTTGTACGAATGGATTTTTATGACGTTTGGATTAACAAACGTATCGAGTACCTTTATGAGGTTGATGAACGAAGTCATGAGGGAGTTCATCGGAAAATTTGTCATTGTGTATTTGGATGACATACTAGTTTTTAGTAAAACAGTGGCAGAGCATCTGAAGCATTTGGCTACAGTGATGCAGAAATTGCAGCGGGAGAAGCTGTTGATAAACATGAAGAAGTCCTCATTCATGAAGACGGAGCTCATTTACTTAGGGTTTGTCATTTCTGCAGATGAGTTGAGGATGGATCCAGATAAGTTGGAGGTAGTCAAGAAGTGGCCATCACCGAAGAATATCTTTGAGGTGAGAAGTTTTCACGGATTGGCTAGTTTCTACCGAAAATTCATCAAGAATTTCAGTGGAATTAGTGCACCGATGATGTACATAGTGAAGAAAAGACACAAGCCTTTTCACTGGACAGAAGAGGCTGAGAAGAGTTTTAATCTGTTGAAGAGGAATATTACGGAACAACCAGTTCTGGTGTTGCCGGATTTCCAAAATACATTTCAAGTGAAATGCGATGTAAGTGGATTTTCAATCAGAGCAGTCTTGAGTCAGGAAGACAGGCCAATAGAATACTTCAGCGAGAAGCTGAATGAAGATAAAGTGAAGTAATCCACTTACGATAAGGATTTTTATGCTATTATTCAGGCATTGAAGAAATGGAGGCATTACTTGATCCTGAAAGAGTTTGTCTTGTACAGTGACAATCATGCATTGCAGTTTGTGAATCAACAGGAAAAATTGAATCAGAGACATGTCAAATGGGTTGAATATATGCAGAATTTCACTTTTGTGATTAAACACATTTATGGTACTGCTAACAAAGTTGTTGATGCTTTGAGCAGGAAATGTTTTCTATTGCAGGAGTTCAAAGTCAAAATGTTGGGTTTTGATGACCTCAGGGACATGTATAGAGATGACCCAGATTTTAATGAGGCATATGAAGCAGCTGAGAATCCATTTCTCGGGGATAGGAGCCAATGGGTAGAATATATGATCCAGGAAGGATTACTATTTAAAGGTAATCACCCATGTATTCCGAAATTCTCCATGAGGGAGAATTTGTTGAAGGAGAAACACAGTGGAGGATTGGCAGGGCACTTTGGTCATGAAAAGACTTTCACAAAGTTGAATGAGTCATATTTTTGGCCGGGAATGCGAGAAGACGTCAAGAGATTCGTGGACAGATGCAAAATTTTCCAGCATTCGAAGGGAAAGAAATAGAATGCAGGGTTTTATCAACCACTGCCAATATCTGAAAGGCCGTGGGATGCAATCAACATGGATTTCATATTGGGGTTTCCAAGAACACAAAGAGGTTTTGATTCAATATTTTTGGTGGTGGATAGATTTTCCAAGATGGCACACTTCATTCCATGTCAGAAGACCAGTGACGGGACTCACATTGCGAATCTATTTTTCAAAGAAGTCATTCAACTTCATGGCTTACCAAGAAGCATAGTTTCCGACTGAGACACCAAGTTCATAGGGCACTTTTGGAGGACCTTATGGAAGAAGCTGGGAACTAACTTATCATTCATTTTGGATTATTATCCTCACACGGATGGACAGACAGAAGTGGTGAACAAAAGTCTGGGAGACTTACGGAGAAGCCTGGTGATAGAACACCACAGCCAGTGGGACAACATATTACCACAGGCGGAATTTTCTTATAACGACTCAGTTAATAGAAGCATAGGGCAGAGTCCATTTCATATTTTCTATGGCATGTAGCCAAGAGGAATTTATGAATTAAGGGATTCAGAACAGAATGCAATTATAAGCGCTAGTGCAGAAGATTTCACAGAGGCGATGAAGGAACTTCACAACCAGGTGAAGGAGCGTTTGCAGAGTTCGAACTAGGAATATAAGCGTAGAGAAAATCAACATAGAAGACAGATTTAGTTTGAGGTTGGTGATTTGGTTTTGGCACATTTAAGAAAGGAAAGGTTCCCAAGAGGAACATATAATAAGATGAAGATGAAGAAAATCGGATCATGTAAGGTCTTGAAGAAATTTGGGGCGAATACTTACGAGATTGAATTACCCGATGGTATCGGAATTTATCTGATATTCAATATCTCAGATTTGTACCCATATAAATCTAAGGAAATAGGAACAGGGGATAAGAAACCAGTGATCCAGTGGACAAAGCAGATGCCAATTGTAGATAAACCGCAGATGGAGTGCATATTGGACAAATGAGTGAGAAAGAAGACCAGGCGAAAGAAATACTTTGAATATCTGGTCAAGTGGAAGGGCCATACAATTGAATATTCCAGCTAGGAGAATGAAGCAGAGATACAAATGCATGGATGAACTGTGCGTGAGCTCATGGACAAGAGCCCATGAAAATTTTCAAGCGAGGGAGTATGATGCAAGAGTATCTCAAGCGAGCCAATGCAGAGACAACGGACAACTGGAAAAAGCACCTAGCACAAAATTTGAAATATCTTGAAACATTAATGAAACATCAAGTGGAGGTGCACTTGTATAATGTAAATGGAACTTGAGCGATTTTCTCTCGTCCTTAGTAGGTAGGAGGCATTTATGGTAGTTAATGCAGGTAGATTGAATTGAATGTTAGACTAGACAGTTTTAGAGAGAAAGAGGGAAACGGGATATAGAAACCCTCATTTGTGTATTGTAGCATTAGAGGATGATATTATCAGAAAGAGCATAGAAGAGAATTAGAGAGATGTGTAGCAGACTCCATGTACAGAAGTTATGAATTAATAAAAAAAAAGATGTGATTCAGAATCATGGTGTCCATATATTCTCTGTGTATGCATCTTTGAATGTTATTCTCATGAATGTTTTTACTCTTTCTGTCATGCAATTGCTTTTATGCTATGTATGAATGATTTCTTGTTGAATGTTTGAAATATGAGAGGAAAGGAAAGAGAAATGAGTTTCAATTGTTTCTCTATCTGAGTAAGAGTTCCTATAAGGAGTGTAGTTGAATTGTCCACAAGGAGTGCGTCGACAAGGTGTTTAGGGGTTTGTCTCTGAAAGCTCAGGAGAGAAAGATTTTGTTCTCATTTCCACAGAAGTGCAGTTGGGCATAGGAGCCGTGCAGGGAGTGCGCAGGCTAAGTGAAGTCTTAGGGTTGTGGACCTGAGGGGAGTATTGAGAGACTATTGTTGCAGGTGTGCGCAGAGTCGGAGGATTTCAACACTTGGAAGTGTTTGAAAGTTTGCCGCAAGGAGTGCATGCAAGGGTTTGTCTAAAAGACGCAAAGCGTGGAAAGCTCAGAAGGATTTGAACCTTTGAAGGATTTGAAGGAAGGCACGAGGCCAAGTACCTTAAAGGGTTGAAGGAAAGTGTAGTAGCGAGGGACCATAGGAGGACAGATTCTCAGAGGAAAGAACAGACGGTCCGAATTCTCTGAGGAGGAACGACGAAGTTCTGTGAGCTGTTCGAATCTCGCGGAGGAGAAGGGGAGTTACAACGAGTGATGCAAAAGGCTATAAGCTCAGAAGGAGTAGGACCGTAGATCCAAGCCACAAGGGTCGTTGGATTTACACGTGGATTTCTATATCGGGTTTTTGTAGGTTGAAGTCCCATAAACTTTGCAACGGGAATCACGAAATCATGAAACACAAAGTCCCGAAAGTTAAAAGGATCATGTGGGCCATAGAGGAGTCAGCGAGTGGATAGGTGGCGCACTCTTGAAAAGAAGTCAATTCAGTTGTCCATTTCGGGGTTTCGTGGGGTGAAGTCCTGAAACCTTTGCATTAGGATTCGCGATATTGTGAAGTCCAAAGTCCCGATGGAGTAAAGGGGCGTTGAAAGGTCAACCTTGTGAGCGTGTCAGAATTTCGGAACATTGGGTTTCGGGAATCGCAGGAAAAAGTTGCTTGACACCACGACCGCCAAAATCGCGATAAGGAAAAGTCCGAAAGAGAAAGAGGAAGGGTCAGCGTTGACTGTTTTTGGGTTTCGTGGATTTGAGAGACAGGTGTTCGACCGTTGGATTCATGAAAGTGAAAAGCCTGACCTCCCGAAGTATAAATGGGATTTCTCAAAGTTAAGTGTGGGTGCAGATTTCCCGAAAGGGAAATAGAAGAGCCATTTCAAAGCTCTTTAGGCCAATGGTAAAGAAAAGATCCTGTGTTGATGTGGACCTTCCGACCTATGGGTTGTGGAGGGGGGGTGTGCGTCATCAAGCACCCCTAGGTGATGAAACATTTCATAGTTTTGACTTAATTATTTGGGAGTCTATAGGCAGTAATGTCAGGCTTTGTTAGGTTAGCTCAGATATATTTCACTCTCTAGTATAGGGGGATGTTTTAGTCTCTTCTTTTATGTTTTTTTTTTTTCTCAAACTGAATATGGAAGGTCTGGTCTGGTTTCCCTTGGTGGCAGACCAATACCATTCCTTGTTACTTTCAACCTGTGCAACTAGGGACCCCCTAGTTTGGTTTCCTTCTAGGCAGACAACGATCGCCACTTTTTGTATCATAATATTTTTAGTAATATAGATTCCTACACTCACTTACAAATATATATATATCAAAACAAATTAATTTGGTAATTATTGGAACATATTATAGAAAAACATGTTTCGTAATAATACCTTTTGTATGGTTCTTTTTTGTTACTGTAAGATTTTTCTATTGCAAGTGTCATAGGTCTCATTGACCATGTCTCTGAAAATGATTTTCTCGGAGTCACCGGAATTATTTTTGTATTGTAAGTGGAAATTGTGTCTATATCTTACTTCCACTATATTCCTCAAAGCTCTATAAAACAGTTTTCCCCTCTCATTAACTTCAAGCACCACTCTAGATGAATTGATGAACAAGTCATCAACATCATTTACATCATTAAGATTTTTTTTCCTCTTAGGACAAGGTTCCATTCCCTCACTATTGGTCCTTGCATAACATTAAAAAAAAAGTGAAATTGAGTGTTTAAAACTTGTTAGTGATTAATGTTAAGAAATTCATTTTTAATAAAAAGTAAAAGAAAAAATTAATGTCGATTACCTTTCGATGCACATGTTTATTCTCCTTATAACATTTCTATAAATATTTTACACTCTTTGGCACTCATATTGCGAACAATCTTATCGAGTTTCTTCAAGTTTTTTCTCTACATGACATGCATTAACAAATACACATCATTAATTTAAACTCACAAATATTTTAAATATATTGATTGTTTAATAAAACATAAAGAACTTGCCTCCCTCTCTTCTTGGGATGAGATACCATTGTGCTCATCGTAATAAGATGTTTTCTTTGAACTTCTATCGTAAATAGAAATTATGAAATTTTTATACAATCTAATATTTCAGTGCGTGTCATTAAAAATATTGCACCATGGCATCAAACATATACACACATCGGAGCGTCAAACATATATGTGTATTAGTTTGTTCTATTAGTCATTGTGCACCACTAACTCATATGCATATGATACAAAAATCAATACTATTTAATTTTTCGACCAATCAGTTCCTTTCACTAATATACACGCACCGATGCATGTTTTTATGAAGTGAGCATTGGGTCGCTACCTCTTTATAGTGCACACCGGTTCGATTTTTCTGTACAATGCACATTGCACATTGAAAATATCACTGACAATGACAAGCTTGATAGAATTTGGGATCCGATGCAATAAGTGGTACCATTGAAACACATACCAAACACCCCATATGCAACTAAATAAACCTTATTAAAACTTGTTGCTTAAAAAAATAAAACGTATAAAAATCTATTGTTATGGCTTCAAATACCAAAGGAAACTATGAAACCCTTTTATTTTTTTAACATGCATTAAAAATAGTTTGAATCAAATAGGGAAATATTGAAATAATTAGTAGAATGAAATCACATACTTAAATCACATACCTTCCAGATTTGGCTCTTCAAAAAAATCTGCCCACTCTAAAGTCTTTCATGGTAAATCTCTCTTCAAAAAATCTTCCCTCTAAATTCTACCCAAGAAATGAAATAATGAATAGTGTTTTAATTTATAAATAAATATATTTTTAAAAATGAAATTCCCTCTCTTATTTTGTTGTGTTTTTTTAGTTTGTATGTAAAAACACTTATTAAACTATATATTTAAAAAAATTATTTTTCCATCAAATCGGTGTGCCACACAGATTAATGCACCACGATGCATATATACGTAAAAACAAACCAATACCAATTTTATGGACAAAATAGAAATGCAAACCTACACTATTAAAATTTACATATTTTTTTCTTTGTGAAGGTTCTAATGGAGGTAACGGTTTGGTGTGTTTCATAGTGTAGTGCACCGATGCATTCTATATATACAAACACACTGATTTGTTACCAAATAATTCAAAGCACCAATAAATTTTAATATCAAATTCATGCATGTATTGATGATGGTTTTGTCTCAAATGTAGGGAAAATAAGGTTATAATATCAAATGGCCAATATTGTAGATTCCAACTCATTCCATATCATTGCAAGTTTTTCAACTTATCCTACACCATTTGAAGTAAGTCTAATTTTTTTTATAATTCATTTATCTAATTCAATTTATGTCATCGATGCACGTGCATTTGAATAATTTTTCATTGAATTTTATAGGATCACAAATCGTGATTGAGTTCGAATGAAAAAATTATTTTACCATTGCAAAAATGTTGCAAGCTCTTATCAGGAGAAATATATCATAGGAAAATGTTTGATGAAAATGGAAAACTACTTTACCTTGTTGATTGTAATATGCCATCTTCCAATAACTTGCAGCCTAGGTGAATGATATTACACCATGAATTGGATCTCTTTTATGAAACACCAATGGTATGTGGTTGTTCAAAATGTAAAGGGTTGAAGAAGAACCCTCAAAGTGTCACATTGTCTCATTATATTAATGATAATCTACCCAAATTGATGGTCTAGTACCTCCCACAATGGTCATTAAAGAAATAGGTGATATAGAAAAGACACATAGGAACACTTCCATATGCTCCTTTTTAAAACCATTTGAATCCAAATCAACTACATTTTGTCCTAGAAATTGGCCAACCCATATCCTTTTGTTTAATCAATAGAGAGTTCTTATAGTGATCCAAAGTATGATATCAATACTACCCAAAACATCACTGCTAGGAGATCAAAACAATTGTATGAGCTAAGAGAACAATTGTCCAAGTACACACCAAAGTCTGTTCAATTGTTAGAAGGTAGCAATGAATCCCCTCTTCCTATATATTTTCAAATAAAATACCAAACCTAGTTACAACAAAGGTTTATATGGCACTTAGCCATTGTCCATGCCCATGCTCGATGTTGGAACCAAATTCTCCTTTTGTGATAATAGTTATATGATTTCCAAGTCTAAAGTAGATGTTGAAAATATTGAGTTGTTTATCCTTTCAAATGTATCCATTCCTCCCAAACAATCAATGACACTTATGCCATTTTGGGGTCCTCTTTATAGTCGATATGATTACTTGAATATTTTCAAATACAAACCTAGCAATTTCATGTATAGTATGTGCATGAATGGTTACGCTTCTGGAAAATTTAATAGGAAAACCTATTATATATCA
>ML789444.1:83154-97610 GCA_009831015.1 Picea engelmannii
ACTCATGTACTTACTAAGAAGCTCATCATGTTTCTTCTTCTCCACAACCATGCGCTTGATCACTTTCTCATCCAGAAGGGGAACATGGGAAAAAAACTCTCCCTCTCTTTGTCACTGGTTTCCCTTGTCTTACTCTCCCATTTATTCCACCACATCCTCATCTTCCTCAAATATGATCATCTTAATGGAAAAAACCTCCTCGCTCTTGATTATCAACTTGGCATCCCTCTAGATAGAATCAATCCTCTTCCACTCCCTTAAATCTTTGACCCACATCTCCTACTTTGTGGGCTACTCAAATTTATCCAATATATCGCTCTCTTCATCATTGTCACCATAATAAATGGTGTCAATTTTCTTGTAAATTTCATACATATACCTCCTCTTCTTCATCTCTACGAGCTTATTGAATATGTCTTTGATGTTGGGGAGGAATATCCCAACCACACTTGTACAATTGGTTGTTGAAAGGTTGTAATATGTGATCTTCCTGTTAGAATATAACAAATGTTCTTGTTTTCACCATAGACAATATAGAAATATTGTCACCCAACCATAGGCACAAAGGCCATCCTTGAGCACCTTTAACCTTGACAGACATAATATTTTAGGAAGTAGACCAATAGTCAACCAAGGTAGCATACCTCTCTCCAATAATAGCGTACCAAGAAGAAACAACTAAACACCAAAAAGAAATTTCAAACCATAACCCAAGACTAAGTCACTACTGCAACAGTTGCATTTCACCACCATTCATGCACACTGTTAACACATAAAATTGATCATGTAAAGGAGGATTTATGGTTTTTAGAGCCTACATTTAGCCATATATCCCTCTATTATGTCATACCATCAGATAACACCATCCTCAGAGTATGAAAGCTATAGTTGAGTTAGCGTTGCAAACTGGTGTTGTGAACTAGTCAAGGAAGAGGGTTGTCGATTGGATAGGTTGCAAGCATCATGGTGCAAATTCAAAATTATTAGCATCAACCTTATAGCCATCAAGGACTACATGAGATTTTTTGGCTTGTTTGGAGGTTAGGAAGGGCTTGTCTACTTGATTTTACTTTGGCTTTATGAACTGGCTCAGGCACTGCAAATTTAGACAGGCACTACGAAATGCGCTACATAATGTGTTGTGGAAACTCTGTTCTAAGATTATTGAACTGGTATTTTTGACCAGCTGACTTCCAGAAGAATTTTTGGGTGAACCAGGATGAATTTTCAAAATATAAGGGAGGTTATTGTCAATAACGGACCCATGAACATTAACCTCTTTAATTTTTCACATAGGTGTCATAGATTGGGATATTAGAAATAATATTTGAGCCCTATGTTTTCAGTTTTCATGATTTCCTATTTGAGACATGTTTTTGTGAAATGTATTCCAGCCCACTGGAGATGAATTTAAAAAATCCAAGAGAGTTTTTTCTTTATAACACACTCATATAAAAAAACCATTCTCAAATTTTACACAATTGTTATAGTGTAATAATTACAAGCGTCACTGTGAAGCCTATTTTTCAGAATTTCACCTCCTAAAAAGCAAGAAATTAGTTAAAACGTGCCATTTTTTGTTTGTAGTTGTTTCTATTTTGGGAAAGGGGTTGGAGTTTGAATGGGTAAGATGGAAAGGACCTATAGAGATATATATTCATTGTACAAGAGGAGATGGATTTTGGATTCATGATCCAAGAGAGGAGAGAGCTAGAGGAGCAATTGAGTTGCTCATTTGTAAGCCTAAGGGCATGTATTGCAGGCATTTCTGCCATTAGAGATTCATGAGAGTTGTTTATTAGACTTTTTGTTTTTTATTATAATTTTATATTGTCATATTGCTTGAATGGAATTGCAATAACTTAAGATCAATGGTTGTTAATGAGGCAAGAGATTCATGAGCTGCAAATGATTTGTAGTAATTGCCTCTTTTCATGATCTCTATTCTAGTAATCTTTTAAATCATTTTTGCAGAGAGGATCTTTTCTTGATGATATTCTTGTTTTTGTTATCTCTCTTATACCTCCATCCATCAATTATATCCCTTTTGGTCTGGTATGATCTTGAGTGCCTTTGATCTGTAGGATGTGTTGACTCCATGCCCAATGGTATGCCTCTGCAGAATTTTTGTTGCCCTCTCCCTTTCTTTCTCATCTTGTTGATCCACCTATTCAAACCATTTTAATCCATTTACATTTTTATGGGTATTGGGCTTATCTGTTGGTAGTCTGAGGGTGACTCTTAGTGCTAACACACACCTCTAGTCCTTATGTAGTTGTGGGTGAGTGACCAAATGATATCTAGTGCCCTTTATTTATACTGTCACATGACTGAGCCGACTTCTCTTCCTGGAGGCTAATAACCCAATATTAATTAATCTCTTGAGATGACTTGTCTTCAAGGGTTATTATCCAACATTTTAGGCTTTCTCTTGCTTCCCAAAATATTCTAGTCTCATCAATTTTACACGTAGAAGTTAATACCTCCTGCATCTACCATAATTATCAACACTACCTCCTAGCTAGGGAGTTTTTAAAGGAAATGGTATTGAGCACAAACAAACCATTCAACTAGTATCATCATCATATCCATATTTTATCCCATGATCAAATCATGAGAACCATCATCACTGTCCAACTAGATAGTCTCCATGGAAATCAGAACAATTTCATCCAATAGAACACAAATGTGTCTATTTCTAGTAGTATACAACTACTATCCAGTGGTACACAAACACTCCTAGTATCACACTGCTACTAACCAGTGACACACAGTCACTACCAGTGGATCACATCCAACATAGTAGCATATAGTCTCTACAACAATCATGTCATCTGATCTCTACAATATCATGATACAAACTGAGTCATTTGGGCCATTCTTCCACTCACATTTGTGAGATATAGAAGAGAATCTTCCCTCAGAAAGTTAAACATTAGCCATGGGATATCTAGGCTACTCTTCCCTAGCATAGAATAATAATTGTCCATGATTTATGAACCTAGACTATTCAACCTGACTGGGCCATTCTTCTAACACTAATCATAGTGCAACCTAGAGAGAATTAGTCTTCCTTAGGGAATCACTATCCCTGATTGTTGAAACTGGACCATTTTTTCGGCACTAATCACAGTGAAACCTGGAGAGAATGAGTCTACCCTATGGAATGATTGTTTGGACCATTTTATATAGAAATGACTATCCTACACTAACCTCCTATATCATACCATTCTTGGAAACTACTCAGATCTATGAACTTTGAAAGAATGACTTCTCAGAGAGGTGGACCATTTTTCTTGACCACTTCTCAGAGTGACTGCCAAGGGGAATGATTGTTCTAGACCATTCACCCACATTGGCCACAAGGGGAATCACTGTCTATGGTATATCAATGATCTATCAGACCATTTTCATTAGGAAAATGAATGTCTGTTTTGGACCATTTTTCGAACTAGAAAATGACTATCCATCAGAAATCATGGACCACTTTCCAGACTGGAAAGTTGTTGGCCAACCTAGACCATTTTCCGAATTAGAAAATGAATTCCTATATGTAAATAACATATCAATGATCCCTCCTAACCTAGGGAGCCATCTCTTCCCTTTCAACTAAGGGAGTTATCTCCAAGAGCCCCATCTTGTCCCTTAAGTATGCAAACTTTATTCTGGATAGAGGCTTTGTCAAAATATCTTCTACTTGCTTCTTTGTTGAGATATAAAAGAGTTTCACTTCTCATTCGTAGACTTTATCATAATAAAGTAGTATTTTATCTCAATATGTTTTGACCAGTCATCAAACATTGGGTGTTCTGATAGGTTCATACAACTTTGATTCTCATAGTATATTACAGTCGAATCTGGTACCTAATCAAATAGTCTAGAAATTAGCTTCCTTAACCATATTGCTTCTATACTTTCTTCACATGTTGCAATATATTCTACTTATGTAGTGTTGAGTGAAATATAATTTTGTTTCCTATTGGCCCATGATATCATAACAACGCCCAAGCTGAAACAGATCCCTGAAGTAATCCTTCTATCTTTTGCACTCCCTTCCCAATATGAATCTGTGAATCCATGAATATGTACATCGCTGGTTGAGGTGTATCTTAAACCATAGTTTAACATCCCATGAATATATATTAGAACATGCTTTGCAACTATCAAGTGATCGTGTCTGGGTTCCACCTGGAACTGGCTTAAACTGTTTACAACAAAGAAAATATATGGTTGAGTATTCACTAGATACATCAATGGCCCAATCAATTACCGATACAAGGACAGATCTACTGAATCAAAATCCGAGTCTCTTACTTTTATTATGTGTGTGGTCATAGGATTTACAATCCATCATTCCAAATTTCTGAAGGATTTTTACTGCATACTTTCCTTGTTCAAGGAAGACTTCACCATGCTTCTACCATACTTATAGTCCCAAGTAATAATTCATGAGCCCAAGAACTTTCATATCGAACTCAGAAGCTAAATCCTTCTTACACTAGGTGATGAGAGACTCTGCACCTTTCAATAATAAATCATCAACATATAACGGTTGAATCATAGGTGCATTGTTCACAACCTTGTAGTAGATATTTGGATCTGCATCACTCTTACAATTCTTCAATGCAAGGGTGTGGAATTGGAGAACTTGGAAGAATCTACGAACAACCATCAAATAGTATTAATATAGGTTCCATTTCCAAGGAAGGCATACCTATGCTCAGAATACGAGATGACTCAAAGCACGACCTCCAACCAATACACTACGGATCCATGAAAAATATTGACTGAGGATATGGCCACCAAAGATACAATCTAGATCCATACCTCCATGACATGAATTGATCGTAGCCATGAAAAATACATAGTGTATCTATGGGATGATAAAACATAGCCACAAACCAATACAATGTGGATCTATGTGACAGTGTATACATCATCATGCTCAAATTATCTCCTTCACATCCTGGGAAAAATAGTTTAACAGAGTGAATGCTCAACCTAGAGTCTTTGTCCTAATCCTAATGTTGTACGAATCTAGCCATGTGAATAGATGCTTTGATGTCGAACATGGTAGAAACCACTTAATTACTGGTCATTGAGGTAAACCATTAACAAGTGTGAGGGAAATCACCAATGATGTCAATGACTCCCAAGGTACCGTAGTACATTCCAGTGAATGTGAATAAATGAGTTGAGGTCGAACATTCGTGGAATCATATGATCAGAGGTCAATGATGTAAACCTATTGTCCAAGGTGAGGAGACCTGCCATTGAGGCATGGAGGTCCCAAGGTACTAAATGGTTTCTAAGTCTAATTCTTGATGGTGTGTTGAAGTCGACAGGAAAATAATCATCGAAGGAGGGTCTTGATGTATCCCCCATCATCGACACAAAATTGACATAGATATGTAAGGTGGTGAATCAAATGAGTATGGATTGACACAGGTATTGAAACTGGAAATACTGTAAATGGATGGTTTGAAGTGAAACTTCCCTTGAACATGATGAGGCATGAAAATTGACTTGGCATCATTGACTCGACGAGTACCAATAATGTAATGTGACGAAAATAAAAACACTGTTTGACTTGATGAAAATTATGGAAAAACATGGAATTGGTATGAATCAGAGACAGGATATTACCCAACTGTAAGACGATATGCAAACAGGTGCCATGTTCAAGGGTGAAAATAGCTGCCATAAAGGCTTCTCAAAAACTTGACCCACTTCCTTCAAATTTTCCCCCACTTCCTCTTGGATCCTATACCCCTATACCAAGACAAAAAAGTACAAATGGACACTAACATTCCTTTGAATCTAACTAACTAATCAGAAAGAGAAGAAGAAGGAAGAAAGTGTGAAGCACCTTATTTCAATGTTTGTCCTCTCTACTCCAACTTGAGATTGATCTATGAGCTCCTTATCACTATCTAACACCTGCAATGCAATGGACAAAAAAAAAAAGAACTCCAACTCTAATCTATAATATTAGTCCAATAAAATCCATCTATAAGACAAACATATGTAAATAGACATAGGTTAGAAGGAAATAGGCCAAGCAATATATTAATGAGAACTATTAAAAAAATACTTACAAACTGTAGATTACTTAGAGACAAGCAGATTACCCAACTGTAAGACAAGATGAAAATAGGTGCCATGTTCAAGTGTGACACAAGTTGCCATAAAGAATTATAAAAAACATGACCCACTTCTTTCGATTTTTCCCCAATCAAGATAGATGAGTACCTATTTTTTATTTAAAGATATCGAGGAGGATAACATATGATCAATATAACTCACCTTCAGTAATTTCCTCTTCATTTATTAATGAACTGGAAGAAGTAAGGGTTCATCCCCATATGGGCCCTTTAATGTGTAGTTTAGCGCGTCCAGAGAAGGAAAAATCGGTGGTTTTTCATGTTTAGAGAGTTTGAAAAGAACTTATAGGTGACTCTGGGGTTGTCTTTTTTCCTAATTTTAGTCTCGTGAGGCCAAAAAAGAGATAAAATACCACTCGAAAGATGCCCTTTCAAACACTTTAATGAGTGTGAAAGGAAGCAATATCACTCGACAATATTTTCATGTTTAGAGAGTCTGAAAAGAGCTTAAAGAAGACTCCAGGGGGTTCCCTTTTCATATAACCTTTACGAGTCCAAAAAAGTGATAAAACTTTACTCAGTTACATTCTCATGTATTTACAAGCATGAGAAAGAACAAAGACTAAGCTCGATATTGGTTTCATTTTTACACAAGCTTGAAACAAAAATAAACTTATGCTTGTAAATTATCAACGTAATTTCCAAAGGTAGGGATACCCATGGATGGTTGGTACTATTCCCCCATATTGAAAATCTACTAGCATAACTCCAAAATAATAATCAAAGGCTAGACACATGCCCTTCCAAGCTTCATTTCATTCATCGACTTTGAGGTTGTCACCAATTTCTATAGTAGATGGAGAAAAAGGATAAGGGTGGATGAAAAGAAGTTTTAAATATGAGACCTAACGAAAGACTCGACTCGACATCTATGAGAATTAGCTAAATACTTGACTCAATATCTACGAGATCTAGCAAAAAGATCAACTTGTTAGGAGAGGTGATTGTTTCAATTTTTAAAAATCTTGACACAAGAAAATAACTATCCTCAAGGTTTCGGGTTCAATCCCAAATTTTTGTTTCATTTTTTAATGAGCTTGCCACAGAGAGGAAAACTATGCTCGTAACTTTTGTTTCACTTTTTAATGATCTTACTACAGAGAGGAAAACTATGCTCATAGATTTCCTTGATCATGGCTTCCAAGAGGAAAATGATATATAAGGAATACATGTCAAGGGACAAACATCAATGATGGCTTCCAAGAGATCTTCACTAGATGGAAGAAAAATACTCTGGAGGAAAAACATGTCAACGACCTCGATAAGGGTAGGGAGATCTAGCTCTAATATCCCTATCAAAGAGATGACCATGTCAACTACCAGATCCAAGTCAGGAGAAGGGAGATATTCCCTCTCATGCGGGTTTGAATGCATGGGGCAGGTCATTACATAATTGACCTATGGTGGGGTGGACATCGTTGGCATGTATGGACCATTCACGGAAGGTGGATGGTTGATCATCAGATGAGGGTCAATGAATGAAAGTTGGTCGATCATTACTATGTTTCCATTTTGAGGGAAGCACATCACTTGAAAGAGAGTGGACAAAAAAGATCTCATAAGGTAGACACAGTCTCTCCCAAGGAGAAGGTTAAAGTCCAAGGGGTCATGAACTACTATCACATCGACGTAGAATGTTTTTCCTCCCAAAGTAAACAAAAACTAAGGAATGATCCCTAAAGGTTGACTATCTCTTTTGTCAAAGGTCAATAGATTCCGAGTCACGTGCGCAAGCTATGGTGAACCAAAATCTTTCCAAACATTCGTGGATAAGATGTTTTTGGAAGTAGGCCAAAGTGGAAAGAAGGATGATCATGGGGAAATAAAGCATGCATAAATTGAAGTAGCAGTTGGAAGGAAACACAACACGCACACATGCAAGGAAGCATGCACAAGGAAAGCGACAGCTGGAAGGAAGAACAACATGCACGCATGGGAGGAAGACCTAACATTGGTAGGTTTAGGGTTTTGGTAATGTATTGTAAATGGTTGAAGAGCCCAAAATGTATAAACATAGATACATAGGTATCACAGGGAGTTGTTTGTTTGTATATTAGAGAGTCGGTAAGTGGGTTTTTGCATTATTGTTCCATCATAGCTATGTATGAGTTGATGTGATATGTAATGTTGTTACAAACTATTTTGTAAGTTGTTGATCTAGAGGAGAGGAGAGAAGGAAGATCTGAGGATTAGATCGTAGGTTGAGGATCCTAGTGCAATCTAATTCGCCTCATAAAGATCATACCCATCTAAGGAGAATATAAGAACAAGACATTGTAGATGTAGAACTACCATAATAAAAGAGCCAAGAGACAAATATTTGTGGACGTATACTAGGAGGGGGTGAACCAAAGTAATATCTGTGTAATGTGATGAATGCATGTATATATTTTTCTTATTTTAGTAGTTAATTGTCATGCTCGATGAATGAATGAGTTATTACATTTCTATGAAATATGGTTGTGTTGTTAAGGGAATAAATTGTTGAAGGTAATGCATAGTCATGAGTACGGTAGTTTGAAATTACAATTTATAGTAGATGGATTTGAATACAAATGTCATATATCCTACTCAACCCCAAGTTGTAAACACCTAAGTCTTACAGCCACCCATTAAAGCTATTTTGGGTGAGACTACGCAACACATTATGTGTGTTGTGTTGCCTTCTATTTTACCAAGAGGACCAAAATTTTTAGAGGATTTTTTTGGAAACCTGAAAGACATGAACCCTAGGTCAATAAATCAGACAGTAAAGGAGGAAGACTAAACCAACAAATGGTTCTATTTCCATTGGTAGGAACGAGAGAGGAATGAGTAGAGGAGATAGATTGAGTGGGAAAAGAGAAAAGAAAATAAGAGAGCAATGAGCCATTAGAAGGGAATGTTGAGACCGTGGAACCCCACAAAAGAAAAAATCAAAGGCTGGTTGACAACCAAAGAGCTAGAGTTTGCACAGAAAGACAATAGAAACCCTAGAATCACACCCCGAAAATATCTAGACAAATACGTGTTTACTGAGTTGCACAAAGTCTTATTCTGTGATTTTTTGCATCTACTACAGGAGTGGATACTAAGGTTGAAGGATAACCACACGACGAACTAGATTCGAAAACTAGATTGGACCCCATTTCAGATTGAGAAGTTACAACAAGTGAACAACAAATTCACCCACACGGCAGAATTTTGGCCTGATAGTATTGTGGCAAGCTTCATAACAGAGTTTGCAGTTGACATAGTGAATTCATACAGCGCAGCGGAACAAGAATTTATATGTGGACCATGAGAAAGGTACATTCAGTCACTGTATACTTCTATTAAGATACTGCTATACAACAAAGGTGTAATGGCAATGGAATCGGACAACTAAACTTCCTTGCGTGCATGGGGTAAGGGGGTAAGCACTGATAGAGAGAGGAGAAATGGAAGGAGGTAAGGATAAAGTCAAGAAGGAGGAGGAACCCTTGGACCCGATCATGATGGATGACGACCAGATCAAGTGGATATTGGTGTCAATAGGAAAGATGAATAGCATAGTACCCTACCAATACAAGGTGAATACCAAGAAGAGAGTCGTAGCCGCAAGGGAAGGCTTGGTGAGTGATGAGGAAGAGGTAGAGGATATTCAGGCTGTGGAGCAGATTGAGGAAATCTTGCATGCAACATATGAGAGGAAGATGAGAGGTCCAAGAATGGGAGGAGAAGGCAGCCATCATATCCATATTAATGTTAGTGTGGAACCCATAAACCCATGTGTGACTAATACACCAAAGAGAACACCATCATTTAAAAAACCGAAGTTCGGAGGACGTCTGATAGTAGGAAGCACATCTACACAAGGAGAAACAACTGGAGGAGCTAGTTCAGGTAGCACTAGTCAAGTATCTACACCGTGCGGAGGAGGTAGTAGTTCAGTATTCATAATGGCAGGACACGATCCCACCATCAGATTACAAAAATTTTGAGGAGAAGTAGTAGAAGACCCTGAGAAGCATTTATTTATTTGTGAAAATATCAGGGAAGAAAAACAGATCACCGATGAAGATACCAAACTCATGCAGCTAGCGATTACGCTAAGATACCATGCACTAGAATGGTGCATAAGTCTAGACACAAATAGTGCCCCTGGAATGACAAGGACATTGACAGACATTAAGAAGTTATTAATAAATGATTTCTAGAAGCTAAGCTCATAGGATCAGTACATGAATGAGATGATCGAAAGAAAATAGAAAACAAGATATTCTATATGGGAGATTGATCAAATATTCAAGCGAATGAAGGTAAATTTAAAATAACTTATGACCGATATGCAGCATCGACACCTATTTTTCAACTCACTACTACCACACTTAAAATATCCTTTACGACAACTAAAATTTCAGACACAGGCAGAGGCTCTACAGGTAGCCTTGCAACTAAAAGAGAACTAGTACCAGTAGACAAACCAAGCTATCAAGGAATTAAAGGAGGATTTGAAGATTCTGACATTTCAGCTGAACTAGAATAAGAACAAAGAAAAAAAAGAATTTGTTTGATGTACCACATGCAGGATGAAAGGATACCACAAGAACGAATTCCCAACATTCATGCAGTATATGGCATCAGGTATGCCAAATCTGTTACCACCGGGAGGACTATGGTGCAAAATATGCAAGAAATCGGGTCACAACCCCTATCACTGCGCGATGATGCAAAAATACCAGACAGTTCCAAAGAGTTCATATTGCACCTTTTGCAAGTCAGTGGGCCACGATGATAAAGATTGCAGAACTATGGAGTTGATGAGAGAAAGAACATTAGATGCATATAGAGTACAAGCCAAAATGATGACTAGGAAAGCAACACCACAGTTTAATCAGGTTCCAGCTCCATACAACACTCCGTAGCAATGGTATAATATTTCACAACAACCATACAATAATGCGTAGCCACAGTACAACTTGGAACAACCCCAGTAGAATACCACGCAGTATAATCAGGAACCTCAGTATAACATGCCGAGAGGTGATCGAGCAGGCTACAAAGGAGGAGGACGAACTAGAGGAGGTTTTGGACAAGGCAGAGGATCAGTCACATGTCACAATTGTCAACAACAAGGACATTATGCATGGGAATGTCCACTACCACCAACAACTTGTATGTATTTTCACGCATCAGACCACGATACAGAGGAATGTCTAACATTACTAGTAAAGATTCAGTAAAAAAGGAACCAGAACAATCAGAATATTTAGTGGATTTCATCTGAAGCAAGGGATGATGGATGAAACATCAATATAGTCACTCGTGGAGGAACGAAAATAGGAAATGATGTAGTTTGACAGGAACCAGTGCAGAACGAATGGGTAAAGAAGAACATTGAACCAAGGTAGTAGTTCGATGCGCAAAAGGAAAAGGAGATATTTAAAGAGGCTAGACAAGAATTTAAGAAGGAGAACATAGTGTCGACTTCAACTACACAGCAAAACAAGGAAGAACCAGAATACGAGATGCCGCCATCATTGGATCATACCAATGGGATGCAACCCATGGGACAAGTAAGTACTATCAAAATATTTTTTCAATCAGGTGTAAAAGTATTAAGTGATCCCTCATCTGTGAAGAAAAGCTAGACCAAAAAATAGTTAATCACCTACACAGAAGAAGATGAACAAGTAGGAAATTTAGACTGAATGCTAACGTTGGGGATTTCAAGATGGGAGACATTATACTAGATCTAGGATCCGAAGTGAATATATTACCAAAGAAGACATGGAAATGCATGGGAGAGACAACATTAGGATACTCACATGTTCAATTGAAACTAGCAAATCAGCACAGAGCCCTACTAATAGGTAGACTGAAAGGAGTGACAGTAGATCTTGATGGATTGCACACTAAAGCAGACTTTGAAGTTATTGAAACAGTGGATGGAACAACACCTTACCCAACATTGCTTGGTATGGATTGGGCGTTTGAAAACCAGGCCATAATCAATTTGAAAACCAGGAAAATGCCATTTGATTCTAGAGAATATAAGGTCACCGCACCATTAGACCCATCATAAGGGGAGAGGTTTGTGGAACCTACTTGCCTAGACTTAGAGGAAATCGTCCAGTTGGACAGAACAACTGTGTGAGATGAGGATTGCATAAACCCAACTATAGATGGGGTGCTTAGTTGGAGGAGAATTACTTCATGTGCAACAAACTCAGACACCGGGTTAGAGAACTAGCAGCAGAGGCTACACAAAGTATCCACGAGAAGATGTACACGAATAGAATGCACAGTAAGATGGGTAGGCACAGAAATCAGAGAACCACCCAGTTTCCACGAACTAAACGATTTTGAAACATTATTGACACAATATGAAGACACAGTTTTAGAGAACAAGAGACTGTTATCACTTGACTTAGCACTCAATTCCACACCCACAAGATGGTGGGGTGCACACAAAGAGACAATCATAGACTAGTACCAATGTAAGATATTACTGCGCATAAGGTTACACACAGAACAGAAAAACAACAAACAACAGAAATATGAAGGACAAGAGGCACCAACGAGACACTTGGAGAAGTGAAAAACGTTGTGGAAAATGACACCACCAGAGGAATGGCCTCATTACGTCATACATGATCTACAGAGAAAACCAATGAATTGGTATACGGACCAGGAATTGTGCAAAGGAAATATGACATGGACGACATTGAAACAAAAATTTTCAATAACTTTTTCATTTGAACATGATAACCCCAACATAGACGCAGTGGTTAAATGGATCAAAGGAGTAATATTCATCAAAGAACCAGAAAGAGAACTTATCACAGAAGAGCAACACCAGAATAAATAGATATTTCAAGAAACTTTTTTCATGCTACCATGTATAGGATGAAGCACCGGATGAAGATGATCCGCATGATATTTAGATTGAAGAAGAAAAAGGTGAAAGATATGTTGAAGGACCACCCATAGAATCATAAGTCATTTTTTCTCCAATCAAGGTAAAGAAAGTTAACATTGGGACAACTGAGCAGCCCAAAATGGCTAGCATTAGAGATTACTAGGATGAGAAAATAGTAGAAAGTATCACATAGTTGTTGTGTGAATACAATGACCTCTTTCCCACAACATTTACAGAGATGAAGGGTATATCCAGAGAACTAGGAGAAATGAAGATACCACTCAAACCTGAAGCGAGACCTATTAGACAATGACCATGTAGATTGAACCCAATATAAAAACTGAAAGTCAAAGTAGAGATCAACAAGATGCTCAAAGTCAACATCATAGAACTGGTTGAGGAGTCAGAATGGATAAGTCCAATGGTAGTATAGGACAAGAAACGAGGAGGGATCAGGATATGCGTCGACTTGAGGAAGTTGAAATATGCATGCCTACATGACCCATTCCCTACACCGTTCATGTATGAAGTGTTAGAGAATGTGGGAGGACATGAAGCTTACTCATTCACTGATGGATTCTCAGGCTACCATCAAATTAAGATAGCATAGGAGGACAGACACAAGACCACGTTTGCGATAGAATGGGGATGTTATCAGTACACAGTCATTTCATTTGGACTGAAAAATACACCCGCAATATTCTCCAGAGTGGTCATCGTAGCGTTTAAGGAATTCATCCATCAGTTTATTGAAGAATACCTGGATGATTGGACAATCTATAGCCTGTTGAAAAACCATGTGGAATTTTTACGCCCAATGTTAGAAAGATGCAGACAGTGCCAGATATCATTGAACATCAAAAAGTGCATATTTGGAACATCGTTTGGGATACTATTGGGCCACATAGTATGTAAGCAAGGTTTATTAGTATATCCAGCAAAGATCATAGTCATTGTTAACTTTCCAGTACTAAAAATAGTCTGTCAGCTAAGAGCAATGTTAGGACACACATGATACTACAAGAAATTAATCAAAGGATATGAGCAGATCACAACACCAATGGAAAATTTGTTAAGAAATGATACAAAGTTTTAGTGGAATAACGAGTGTCAACACGGTCTGGATACCTTGAAGGAAAAGATGATTATTGCGCCGATATTACTATTTCCAGACTGGGAAAAGACATTCCATGTGCATGTAGACGCATCACCAATAGCACTTGGAGCTATCTTGGCATAGCCAAGAGTGGGAGACTTGGATCACCCGATAGCATTCACAAGAAGAAATTTATTAGACTTGGAATAGAACTATAACACAATAGAAAGAGAGGGCCTAGCCACGGTCTATGCACTGCAGAAGTTCAGACATTACTTATTGGGAAAACACTTTAAGATGTTCACAGATCACT
>ML789444.1:100663-123683 GCA_009831015.1 Picea engelmannii
TTTTCTCATTGTAAGGAGAGCAAGTTTGTGAGGGCCTCAAGAGCCTTCCATTGGAGAAAGAAGGGACCCAAGTCCCCTTTCTTCATTGTGCTTTGGATTTCATCAATTGATCAGCCTAAAAACATTGGTGATATTGGTCTTTTGTGTTTGCTATTTCTTTTTCATATGCTCATAGTTTTAGTTTGTTTTAATTTAATTCTTGCTTATAGTTTTGTTGTTCTTTTTCTAACCCTTTCCTCTACAGCTGTCATGCTCAGATGGACCCAACTGGGCATGTAAGCACCCTTTATTTGCTCACCAAGTGACGAATTGGGTGTAAACAGATTGGCGACCATACTGGAGAGAAGGTATCAATTCCTCCCTCATTTGGGCTTATTTTGCTTTCCTTTTGATTTCATTAACTTGCAGGTTCACAAACCGGCCTTTGCCGACCTGCTAACCAGTCAATTCACAAGAGAATTGAGAGAAATCCACCTGGATTTTTCTTCTTGACCATTTGTCACAGGCGCGCGGGTATCCCACCCCACAGACGTGAGTCGTGTGCGCATGCGCCTGCGCAAAATTCTCTTTCTGCACACATGCGCTTTCTTTCTCAATTCTATCAGCGTGCAGGCGCCATATGCGCCTCTGTCTACACTGGGGGCCACACATCTGAACTAAAATTTACATTGTAAGGTCTTGGATGTGGGGAAAATCATTTTCCTTCTTAAAAATTATGATATGCATGGTCTAAATACTGCACCACTTAGACCCCTCAATTTATAAAGGGGATAGTCAAACAAACATAGGAACTTAGGTGGATAAAAATCAATTTCCCTTATTTTCTTTTTGCCACATGGATGGCTTGCTTTGATTTATAAATCTAAGGAGAACATCAAATTTTAATCACATCTAAACTCGCATTTTGGGACTCGAAGTTGAATTAACAATCTTGAGTATGCTCCTCTCTTGCGCCTTCAAGCGATCTTGAGAACCAGAAAAAGATTGCGAAAACAATCTCATCTCCCTTAACAAAATTTCAAAACCTTTAGGAGAGGACAAAGGCCCTTTCGGGACCCCTCTTAGTTTCATTTTTCAAACATATCTTAAATTTGTCACGGGCCCATACATGCCCACATCTCGCAAAAGTAGGATAATGGATGGAATTTTGCTTTCTTAGATAAAAAAACTAGGAGAGTTTAAAGGTTGTAACGGGCCCACACATGCCCACATGTTCAATCTAGGATAGTCTCATGCTTTTTCTAGATTAACTCACACATAGGGAGATAAAGGAAAGTAACGGACCACATGTCCACATGCTAGTTTCCTAGGGCTTTTAAAATTCCGCAAGGTTGTACCAATGGCATCTAGCTAATTAGGTAATTACACTATTGTAAGGACCAAGCGAAGTCCACATGCAACAAGTTGACATCTAATTAACTAAAATTTGGTGCACTTTCACTCACACACAAAAGTCATTTTTTCACAGACATAGCCTCTTCTCGAAACTTGGAGGTCTAAGTAGGTTTCCTCCAAAGGGATTCTGAAAACACCCCATCTTTTCTTGACAGGACTATCCACTCCCACTTTTAATCAAACGAGGTTGGTTTTCACCCCCAGCCTCACAAAACAACTTCCTCTAAAAAATTTCTAAAAACTCACTAAGTTTTCCTCCACAGGAGGTGCCAAAAGAAGTTTTTAGTCTAGGTAGGATTTCAGGGATAGGTATCCAAATAACTCCCCATTATCTGGTTCTCACATTTTCAAACATAGAAGTTGACGAATAGGGAACTTCAAATCCTCCAAGTCCAGTGTTCCAATCACCATAAGGCAGGGAGATACCCGTGAAGGGTTGAAGGCCGAGGTCCGGTTGTTTTGTGCGTCCCCCCTTGAGGCACCCACCTCTTGGATGGGATCCAGCCCGTGACCCATTTATTAGGTCGAAAATCTAAATGCCGCACTTGGACCGAGGTACCTAGTGACCAACTTTAGGACATCTACCCAGGTGGTGATTGTGGGCTGCAATCGCACCTTTATTGGATTTTGTGTGGCTATTGGGAAGTATCGCCAGTTCTTTCGGGATATGCCCCCTCTACCCCTCATTATAACCAATTACTTCATCCTTCAATAATTTCTCTTCTGGTGACTTCAAACCCCACTGTTGAGTGATATTGGAAGGTCCAGTGCTATTTGAGAGGAAGGACGTTACGTCTTCTAGGAAATGATCATTTGCTTTCCTTTTGATTCCCCCACATGGACAAAATTCTCTTACCCACATATATGCTTCTGTCTCATTTATGTATGATGCACATCTGATTACGGTTTGATTTGGATATATATTGTGTAAACAATCACAACAAAGACTCTTGTTTCTATATTTCTCTCACCACTTTTTGCACACATTTTACACAACTAGTCTGACATCATAGGGGAACCACAGAACCCCCGTCGTAAACGACACTTGCTCAACCTTCCCCCTATCCTAGGAGGAGTATCTGGTCATACCCGCTCATCGTTACCTCCTTCACACACTCTTGTGAGTGCTACCATCTTAGGATCATCTTTGCTTGGTTCTACGTTACTTGGGTCCACTTCCCAAGGTCATCCATTCACTCGCTCTCCTTTACACAGAAGCGGGCGACCCACTTCCTCTCAAGGAGGGAGCACCAACCCACCTAGTCCCCATCAAGGGTCAGGTTCACAACACACCATGGCTAGAGCTAACCGTACCCCCCCACTACAGATGCCATATTTGGCCTCTCTCAACATACTAGATCTCACCAAGCTTACTAATGATCCTATATTGCATGACGCCACATGGCCTGCAATGCCAATAAAACTTCCTTCAGACATACCAAAGATTGAAGGGAAGGCGAGAGATGACCCCACCAATCATGTCATGACTTTTCATCTATGGTGTTCTTCTAACAGCATCATGGACGACTCTATCAGACTGCGACTATTTCAACGCACACTTACTGGCCCATCAGCCAAATGGTATGTCGAAGAAAAATTAGGCTCCACACAACCTTTGAGTCATTGGCCAAAGTGTTCTTAACTTTCTTCCAATTACCCATCTGCCATGACAATGGTCTAGAACTAATGTCTAACTTCAAACAAACCTCAGCCACCCACGTCGCTGACCACATTCATGAGTGGCGTAGGCGACGTAGTTTGTGTAAAGTAGAAACCACCAAGAAATAATGCCTCGACTGGTTTCTTAGATCACTTGTCGCTCTCCTTGGAAAGGATGTCGCTTCGACCGTCCCTCAATCCGAAGAGGAAGCCATCAGTAAAGCCCAATAGTATGATCTCATACAGTCAGGGTACTTATACATGGTACTACCTGATCTTCCAAAACCTGTGCCATTTGGTCAAGACAAACCTGGGATGTCTCACTCAGCAGATGGACTAATAGGTGCCACCACACACCATGGTCCACAACCCCAACCACCACCGATGTATGCGACACCTCAATACCCACCGGCATATGGGGGTACTTCTTATTACCCCCCACCCCCTTATCAACAACCATACCCTGTTTCTATACCTCCACCCATTAGTGGACCACCACCGACACCTCCCATACATCCACCTCCGCCAACCACCAGTGGTACTCCCTCCACATCAGCGTATAGTACTAGTGAAAGCACCGTGCCTTCCTATGTACCTTATGGAGCGGTACCACCACAGAATCCCTACTTTCCCTTTCCTGGTCCTCCACAACCCATGGCTCCCCCACATCCTCATGCGGGGGTAAACTTTGTTCAACCCTTTGCTGCTCAACAATATCAAAATTTTGAACAGTTGAACACAGCCAATCTAACTCATCCCTCGAACAATGCCAAGAATAAAGGACGGAACAGGAATAACAACAATCCTGGTCAAGGCGGGAATCAACCCCCACAACATCAACCCACTAGGGGCAACCAGAACCAAGGGAACCAAAACCCCCAAGGAGGCAATAAAAACAAACGCCAAGGGCGGAACAACATGAAAACCATCTTCCCTTGTGTCCTTTGTGGTGAGTTTGGTCATTACACTCACCATTGCCCCCAAATCACTGATTTCAAAAGGTTGAAAGACTCTGGGAGCCTTACCCCTTCTCCTGCTCAACCTGCCCTGCAGCAGGCACAACAACAATACACGCAACAACCCCCTCCCATCGTGCTACAAAATCCTATCCCCCATCAAGGTGTAATAAACACCCAACAAGACATGCAACATCCGCCACCTCAGGTGGGCCAATACCACAACCCCAACAATCCAATAGACCGAACGATTCTCCTCACCAGTGAGGAAGAAATCCTTATTCAAACACGAAATCGTCAGTATCCAGCTAAGTCTACTCCTATCTCTCCAGAGACAAATACTACACCGATGGGACCCCCATTGGTGATCCCTCGCCCTTCCTCTGAACCACCATTACACATCCCTCGCATCCCCTTGCGCAGGAATGTTCACAACCCACAGGCTAGGGCAGCTCATAACTATAGCTTGGTAGATGACTTAGCACAATCTCCGGTTGCCATGTCAGTTTTGGAAGTCCTCCAGACTTCTCCCACTCAGCGAAAATCACTACTTTCCGCCTTGGGGGCAGTCGACCCCGCCGATGCTCGACTCATCACCTTTGACCTTGATAGCTACGAACCGCGTCTTCCCGCTGCAGTTGCTATTCAAATACCAGTTAAAATGTAGAACATCACCGTCCATCGGTGTATCATCGATGAGGGGGAATCTACATGCATCATGTCCAAAAAAGTATGGCAGAAACTTGGTTCCCCGTAACTCATACCCTCCACCATCACATTATGAGCTTATGATGGACGACCATCCTCTCCTGAAGGGATCTTCCAAAATTTCCCAGTGGAACTCGGGGGAAAAACTATTCTCATTGACATCGAATTTATCGACGCTCAACTCGATTATAATATCTTGTTTGGACGTAGCTACATGTATGCTATGAAGGCAGTGGCATCTTCCATCTTTCAGACAATCATGTTCCCCCACAATGGGAATATTGTGACCATTGACCAGGTTTTGCATTACGAACCTAACCCATCTGCCAATCTTGATAACATTCTTCCTCTCATTCACACCAACAAAGACACATATCCACTTGTCGAAATGGGTCCTGGTATTTTCAAAGGTCCATCCTTGTTAGGGACGTACCATGGAGCACCACCACTCCTTCCCCCTAATCAAGTATGCGTCATATCCTCTAACGGAACTCACACAGAGGATGCTCATCCTCCTTAGGAGGCTTCAGTCATCCCTGACGTCTCAATAGTCACAGAACCACTCCCATAGGAGCCTCCTATGCAATCGTCGACCCCTCCGGTCCACGAATCCACATCCCCTCAAGGGAATAATCCCATTTGGGAGATAGTCCCCCAACCCCTCACTCAAATTCCCTTCTTTTACCCTCCACCTGGTATCAAAGCTTTCCAGGTAGCCGCAACGCTCACACTACCTAACATGGTGTTAGCAATCCCAGTGTGGTATTTACATCCACCTAAGATGGTCCCTCGCCCGTCCCTTCCCCCACAGGAAGGCCTCCCCATGATGATTCCCGTCCTTACACCCACCACCCCCATACTCCCTACCCCCCCCGCTATAGCTGGGGGCAGGAGAAAGAAGAAGGAGCCCACAGCTCCACTTCCTCCACGCATCCCACCACCTTGTGCACTCTGTGATAAAGAGGGTCACCAAACCAACAATTGCCCATCACTACCGAAATTATAGAATTTGATTCCACTCACTCCAACTCCCACAACACCTGGCACTACTGCTAGTGCCACCACTACCAACCAACCTTCCAGTAGTAAAGGGTTGAGGACTAAATTCGCGTGTGCTATCTGTTCCGAGTATGTCCACTACACCCATCATTGCCCAACACTGCCATGTTTTCGGCAGACATTAGCTGCTGTACGCCAGAACTTCTAGAACAACCCATGCCCTGCTACGTCCTCTTCAACAAATATCACTGACATCCGTTATGTCACCACTTCAGTTAATGAACGCCTGAGATGCCCTTGTTCTCTCTGCGATTCATTGGCTCATTTTACCTACCAGTGTCCTATGATCCTCGCATATAGGCAACATCAATTGGCTCTGCGTCACCAACCCACAGAAGAAATCATTGACATTACCTCACCACTTGAGGATCTTCATGTCATTTCTCATGAACTCGAGGCACTCCCAATGCCTCCTTGGTTTTTAGATGACATATCTAAGGATTTACCCCGTAACCCACCCAACTCTCCTGTTCGTTCCCCAACAGGAACTCTTCATCCAACCACCACGGGTACCCCCCAGTACTTCAACATATGGTTTATGTCAAGTGAACCCTCACCACCTCCTAGCATTACCCCCTATGTTTCATCAACAGGGGGCAATCACACTTTACCGAGATCACTCCTCACGATCCATTATATTCCCGTCGTTTCCTATGCGATGAAGAAATACTGGACAAGCTACAACACCCAGAATCTCCCTGGGACGCACTACACCATCGTGCTCTTTTCCTTCCGCAGGAAGCCCTCATGCCTCCTAGCCACAATCCCATTTACGCAGTCAAAACCAAAGATTTTATCCCATCCGGGCTGATTGATTACTTCAACAATCCCATTCCTGCCCCTGACGCTTTTGAAGAAGGTAATTTAGCCAACATTTCCCCCACCATCAAAATCGACATTTCCATTAAACAGGGCATCGTCGAAGAAATCATCATTGGAGCCACTTGCACTCCTCAGGAAATCGCCGCTTATAAAGCCCTCTTCCAGGAATATAGGGATATCTTTCCCTGGTCATACACAGAAATGCCTGGCCTCGACCCCTCTATCATCGAACATCACATCGACACCTGGCCTAACATCACACCAGTTCCCCAGAAACAATGACCGCTACACCCATCTAAGGCCGCGGCTATCAAGGCCGAAATTGACAAATTACGTACGGTCGGATTTATTTACCCCATCACTTACACTTCATGGTTTTCCAATCCTGTACCCGTCGACAAAAAATAGGGCACTATCTGCATTTTCACATACTTTTGCGATCTCAACAACGCATGTCCAAAAGAAAACTTTCCAACGCCTTTCATCGACCAAATTATCGACGACTGCACTGGCCACGAGGTTCTCTCCTTTATGGACGGATTCTCTGGCTATAACCAAATTCAAATCCACCCAACCGATCAATACAAAACCACATTCATTACTCCATGGGGTACTTTTGCATATCGTGTCATGCCTTTTGGCTTAAAAAATGCTGGCGCAACTTTCCAGCGGGCCATGACATACATATTTCACGACCTGGCTGCAATCATCCTCGCCTACTTGGACGACCTCACTGCTCAATCTAAGAAACACACCCAACATCTCGATGATTTACGAATCATCATTCAATGGTGTCGTCAGTACAATGTCCGCTTGAACCCCCTCAAGTGTGTGTTCTGCGTCACCGTAGGGCACCTCCTCGGTTTCATTGTTTCACAAAGAGGTATCACCATGGACCCCCTCAAAGTCAAATCCATCACCGAAATTCCACCTCCTTGGAATTTACGACAACTTTAGAGTCTACAGGGCAAAGCCAACTTTCTTAGACGCTTTGTTCCTAATTACGCTATACGCGCACATGGTTTCCTTCTCTTACTGCATCACGACATCACTTTTCATTGGGACGACTATTCCCAACATTCATTTGACGATCTTAAAGCAGTGCTTTCCAATGCACCTTTGATTAGTGCACCTGACTACAATCACGACTACATCCTCTATGTATCAGCATCAGTTGTATCAGTAGCCGGCGTCCTCGTCCAGCTCGGAGATGACAATCGTGAACACATCATTTACTACATTAGTAAGAACCTCTCAGGGCCACCCTTGAAGTATAAACACGAAGAGAAACTTTCTCTTGTAGTTGTCCTCGCAGTCCAGAAACTACGCCATTACATTCTGCTTCGCACCACCAAGGTCGTCGCAGATTCCAACCCTATGCAATATTTTCTCAGTCGTCGCCAAGTTAACGGCAAATTCTCTCGATGGATAGTTATCCTTTAGGAGTACGACCTCGAGTTCTCAACACCTAAGAGTAAGAAGGCCCTCGTTCTAGCCGAACTTGTCATGGCCCTCCCCTCTGACACACCCAGTGCCCCCGTCAATACCGACTTTCCTGACGAACATCTCTTTTACATCGCTTCAGATGATCCTTGGTATGGCGACCTTCTCGTCTACCTATGAACTCAAAAGTTCGGTAACCACCTATCACGAGATGATCGTCGGTGCATTCGCCATTAGGCCCCCCGCTATCTTCTCATCGACGACATCCTATATTGGCAGGGCATCGACACCATTCTTCGTCGCTGCCTGACTATTGACGAGGCTGACAGAGTCTTAAACGACTGCCACAGTGGCACATGTGGGGGCCATATTTCAGGTATATCCACTGCTCAAAATATTATCCGGGCCGGTTACTTTTGGCCTACCCTATTTCATGATTGCATTCATGCTGTGAGACGATGTGAACAATGTCAACTCTATGCCAACAAAGCCCGTGCTCCCCCCGCTCTTCTTCACCCTGTCATTACTGCAGGCCCCTTTTGTAAATGGGGCATTGAATTTATGACTTGTAATCCCCCCTCCAACAATGGTCACAAATACATTATTGTCACCGTCGATTACTTCACCAAATGAGCCGAAGCTATGCCCACCTTCAACAACACCGCTGACACTGAAGTGCATTTTTTCTTTAACCACGTCATATCCCGGTTCGGAGTACCACTCCAACTCATTTCTAATCATGGGAAACATTTTGAGAATCAGATCTTCTTCGAACTCTCATATTGGTTAGGCTTCTCTCACAAGTTTGCCTCACCATATTACCCTCAGTCAAACGAACAGGTCGAGGCAGTGAACGAAGTTTTCAAGACCATGTTACAACGCACGGTTAATAAACACAAAACCAATTGGCATCATATGTTATTTTCCATGCTATGGGCTTATCGAATGGCAGTAAAGACCGTTACAGGTTTCACGCCATTTCATTTAGTCCATGGGGTCGAGAAAACTCTTCCCATCGAGTGCGAAATTCCCACTCTACGCACCGCAATTGAGATTTTACCTGACACTGCTCCAATGGAGCAGCACTTGCTGAACTTGGAGTCTCTGGATGAGGATCGTCGATCCTCATTATAGAACAATGAGGCAGCTAAAAAATGATCCAAGGCTACCTTTGATCGCTATGTCAACCTTCGATCATTTCGCGAAGGCAATCTAGTCCTAGCCTATGATATCGCCCATGATACCTTTGGCCACAATAAATTGGAATCACTTTGGCATGGCCCTTACATCATCCAACATTGCCTCACCAAAGGTGCATACATCCTGGCCTCCCCCGAAGGCCTCTCGCTCAAAGAACCCATCAATGGGTTATACCTCAAGAAATTTTATGCTTAAAAGTAGTCATGCTACTTTAGGTTATTTTCTTGTTTATTTTTTTTTAATCTTTTTCTCCTTCCCTCGCATCTAAACTATCCTTTGTGCTATTTGACAGATGACTCCTCCACAAGCTTACCACATTGGTTACACTGACAGCGCCAGCCGTTGGACACAAAATCTCGCTTTGGCTGCTTGGGATCTCTACACCCCCTCACATGAAATGCTACATTCCAGCGGCATATGTTTGGGACCAGCAACCAACAACCAAGCCGAATACACTGCTGTCATTGGCCTCCTGACCGACGCCCAACATCATCATATTCGTTACCTTAGCATTTTCCTCGACACTCAACTAGTCGTTCTCCAACTCAACAATGTTTACCGTGTACGCGATCCGTGCCTCTTTCGCAAATACCTGCAGGTTAGATTATTATCTCGACATTTTGATTCCATTACATTTACACATATTCCAAGACAATTGAATCAAACAACAGATGAAATAGCTAACATGGTGTTAGATTGGCATATATCACATCAAGCTACACATACATAAACATCTCATACATCCTGTCACAACATATAGATAGAATAAAACATCATCTTCATCAACAAAAAACACATGTAGACAACATCAGGATCTCACAAAATATGTATATATATATATATATATATATATATATATAAAAAAATATCATCCCATCAGGCCATCCGCATGTTTACATACAAAAAATACATCTGCCCACAGGCCAGTGCCACATCTCGGTACAAAAAATCGGCTCACTAGTCTATAAACAACCAAAAAGTACATATCATACATCAGGGTTCCTCTATCGCACCCCCACCTGCTCCTCCCTCAGGAGGAGGTGGTGGCCCACCACCACCTACCCCAGGCGGTGGTGGTGGAACACCTGCAGGACCCTCCTGCCCTGGCGGCAGGCATCCACTAGTCATCGCAGAGAGCACACCTGCTCGTCGCACTATACCCCGCCATGGTGGCAGTACCCCTATACACTGCTCCAGGAACCCCTCGTCCTAGATGCGTATCCACATTCCCTCAGGCACGTCCTGTAACACCGTCTCTAGACGACGACGTATATCATCAAAATCTACTTCGGCTTCCGCCGGAGGAGCATGTGATGACCCTGCACCGGGATCGTCGAATCGACGCCTCCTCGCTTCCCTCTCGGGCTCTACTGGTCACCCCACAGCCTCATACCGCTGGCGCCTCTCTCCACGCAATAGTCTCTCCGTCTCTCGCTGAACCGACGCTCTCTACAACTGCACCTCGTGCCCATGAGGTGCCACATCTGCACATGCAACAAATAAACAACCGTAGATCATATCAGCATCTATATCACATACATATGAACTGATATCTCAAAACAAAACGTAAATCAACAACATATAAAACTCAGCATACCTCGATGATCAAATGCCTCCTTAGGAGGCAGTACCATGTCTGGGTCCCCCCGGAAGTTAACCCCAGCATAGGGGTACCGAAGTATGACCTGTGGCATCTGTCGCCAGATCTGTGCCACCTGCGCTGAAAAATAGTGGCTACCTTCACCACCACCGTGGTGAATCAAAACTCCAGACCATTGCCTCAATCGCGGCTCTCGATCCCTAGGTGCCTCTAGTAGGACCCTCGGGTGCAGCATTGGAACCCTCTCTAAAAACCACGCTATCAGGATCGAGCTAAAAGCGAACTCGCCTGTACCGGTAGACCGACAACGGTCCAACTGCGCGGTCATCCACGCATGCAGTGTCAAACCCCATGCAAACCGCTCATGGCCCACCACAACTCTCTCCAACACCAGTAGCTGACCACCACTAATCCGTTGGGTCACAAGTGACCCATACATGTGAACAATCATTTCTGCTATGCAATGATGCACTAAGGAATCAATGGCACTAATGCTCACCACCGTCCCTGACATAAAGTCTAGGCCTGAAAAAAAGTGCATGTCAATCATGGCAAGGGATCTATCCCTCGGCAGCACAGGCTCTACCGGTAGCGGCGTTCCCCAGAAGGGGAGCCCAGTCAAAAAATACACATCCTCCACCGTAGTGAACGGGATCTTCTCTCCTCGCACGAGGAAGCAGTGCAGCTCCGGACTCCACATCTGGAGCAAGAACTGTAGCAAGCACTCTTGTGTCCATATCAATGGACACTCAAAGAACTTTAGCAACCCACAGGTTGCTAAAGTCGCTCGCACCTCAGGCCCCGCATTGGCCACAACATCTTGCAACTGTGACCAGTCTCGCTCACGCCACCGAATTTCCATAGTCACTACTGGCCACCTGCACAAAACACAGAGTCCTATATCAGCGTATGCAACCACTAAATGCATCAAAAAAGACTCCTTTTTCACCCTTCAACCTTGTCCCAAAGACGCGGTTTTTTTTACCCACAGGCGCGCACGTATGTACGCCTATTCACTATACAGGCGTGCACATATGCGCGCCTGTTCACTGCATAGGCACGCTCGTGAGCGCACCTGTCCATCATACAATCGTGCTCATGAGCGTGCCTGTCCAGCTCATAAGCGCGCATTAGTGCGCGCCTGTCCACCTCATAGGCGCGCCCCCAAGGCGTGCCTTAAATTCCCTCTCTCGCGCATTCATGCACGTATATTCGGTGGACAGGGGCGCACCTATGCGCGCCTTCCACCGGATCGCCCACGCATGTGGGCCCACATCCTATCAAAAACCCCTAATTACCCCTATACGACCACCCGTATCTACCCTGCCCAAAAATTGGAAACCTATTTCTATGCAAGACGATCAGACCACTAACCTGAAACTCGCAGAACGTCGATCGGTCGCCTTGTCCTCCCCGAATCACCAAATCTCCTCTAAATCTGCTCGTCCAGTCACTGTTGCAGCAGGTACAAATGAGGTGGCAATGTGGGCCCTACAACTATATATAGGCCTTTTTCCAAACTTCCACTCACCATTCCGGGAGCCCAAGGTGTCCATTTTTCGAACCGTCTTCAGCCACGGGATCAGCATCCCGCCACCTACATCACAACTGTCCTTGGGCTGCTTTTTATCTTGAGCCCCTGGGGCACCTTTTTTTCATATCATGGTCAGGTACTTGATCATCATCTCTCAACATCATTCCTTCAGGTATATACTCAGCACTAGCATGTAGTTTCCCCCGCTGTACTGCATTTACATTTCCAGTCACACCCTCTGATATCAGCCTTTAGGATACCCATTCCCGGCTCTAGAGTACTCACACCTCCATTTTCATCTTCGGTAATATTACTCGGTAGCTTTCTTACCCACATGAGTTGTCCCATTCATAGCACCTTTTGGCACTTTTGACACTCATGCTATTCTTCATTACCCTTTAGGGATGGGAGTCCCGATAGTCTTTCATCATGTTGCAGATCAACCACATACTTCTTCTCCTCATTTTGCTAGCTTCCCATATGGACTCCCAGATCATTGATTTATGGTTATATTATTTTTACCTACACCTCCGCGGGATCATGAACCCTCCATTTCATCCACCATCAGATTTCCCATCTGCGAACCTATCTTCATTTCACCTACCTCATACAGAAACTCACCAATGGGGCCCCCACCCTCCATCAGTTTTCCAAGAAATTTCTGCCCTCCCTGGGCCACTCATTTCACACTGGGGCACCTGTTTCTGTATTTTTACACTTTTCCCCAAATTATTCATTATTTATTGTACAAACGCCTTTATTTCCAGTTATTTGCTTTTGTCGTCATTGTTGATGACCTGCTTTCTTTTTGGCCACATGAAACCCATGTCACCCTTGGTTGGAGAATTTCTTCTCATCTACCCTTGTCGGCATCATCCATATCTTCAGAGTACTACCTAGGTCACTTACCTTTACCCTCTGAATTTGTTCACCTTGTCCCGCCTCTTGCACAACTTATCACTGGTCTTGTCATCCCCCTGACACTCGATCTTGTCACATGGTTGCGGCCACTCATACACCCTCCAACCAAGGGCAGTCTTGAGTCTTCCCACTTCTTGAATTTTTCCATGTACCTCTGCCACTTCCTCACCTCAGTAGATTCCACGAAGCCCTTTTCTTCTGGGAGTCGCGTCCCCCTTTTGTCGACATCAGCACAATTTTCCAGAAGGGCGACAGTATCTTGATTCTCATTTTCCATTCAATGAGTGATCTCGGACGACACAGGCAGAAACACCATTTCCCCCTGCTGTCATTGGCTCCCATAACATTCGACGCCAACACTTTCTCATGTTACGGTGGGTCTCACTTTGCGACTATTGCAGTTAATATTATCATTCTCCGAAGACCTCTGAACTTGGTAGGGCCATCAATGCCCGCATCATCGTCGCTGTTTATTATCGCGATCATTACCTATTGTTCAAAATATGTTCCTTTGCAAAATTGTCTTCTACATTTATCATTACCTCCCCTGAGGGCACTGTAGTTGTCTACACCAACATTTCCATCATTTTTTTTTCAGAGTTACATAACATGAGCATGGGGCATGCCCGCCTCATTTGTACACAGTTGTATATTGTTACGCACCTTATGGAAGGTCGAGTTCTATCGGTTCCTTTCTTCTCCAAAGGATTGCTCTACACGATCCCACTATTTCTCTCCCTTACAACAACATTCTCAGTAGAATAAACATTGATGGATTTCAGCTATACGGTTGCTCCTAACCTCATCCATCAGGGGGCATCTGTTATCACTGAAATTTTGTCCGCACATGGCAACAAGAACTCAGCATCGTTACACAGGAATGAAGTCATTCATGGCACTGGATTAATTTCACAGCATTGAAAAAGGGTCAAAAACTATACAAAGTAACCAAAAATTGTAGGGCGCTTTACAGAGCTTCGGTGCGCACGCATATGTGCGGAACAGAAACGTACCATGCATGCATACGCGCACAATGCGCGGCTGTTGGGGCAAAAACTCGCGCACCTGTTAAACGACGCATTTATTGAAATTGGTCGGCCTCCCAACCACTTATGGATCAACTCCCAAGCCGATTTGACCCCAAATCTGAGATGAATCTGCATGGTAGGCTGGTCAAAGACCTAATTGAGCCCTAAAGAGCCCCTTTTCACACCTCAAAGGAGTTACATAATCACCCAATGCCATGCTATAAAAATCCATGAAGAAACATCATTTTCTCAAGGAATTTCATGTAATGTTATGCTTCTTAGATTGTTTTAAGGACTCACTCCTTGACAATAACACATTAGCACCATTTCATTGAGCTATCCACCTCTCTCTTGAGTGGATGTGCTTGGAGTTCTTTCACCATCATTCTCATTTTCTCATTGTAAGGAGAGCAAGTTTGTGAGGGCCTCAAGAGCCTTCCATTGGAGAAAGAAGAGACCCAAGTCCCCTTTCTTCATTGTGCTTTGGATTTCATCAATTGATCAGCCTAAAAACATTGGTGATATTGGTCTTTGGTGTTTGTTATTTCTTTTTTATATGCTCATAGTTTTAGTTTGTTTTAATTTAATTCTTGCTTATAGTTTTGTTGTTCTTTTTCTAACCCTTTCGTCTACAGCTTTCATGCTCAGCAAGACCCAACTGGGCATGTAAGCACCCTTTATTTGCTCACCAAGTGTCAAATTGGGTGTAAACATATTGGCGACCATACTAGGGAGAAGGTATCAATTCCTCCCTCATTTGGGATTATTTTTCTTTCCTTTTGATTTCATTAACTTGCAGGTTCACAAACCGGCCTCTGCCGACCTGCTAACCAGTCAATTCATAAGAGAATTGAGAGAAATCCACCCAGATTTTTCTTCTCGGCCGTTTGTCATAGGCATGCGGGTATCCCACCCCACAGACGTGCATCGTGCACTCATGCACCTGCGCAAGATTCTCTTTCTACGTGCATGCGCTTTCTTTCTCAATTCTGTTAGTGCGCAGGCGCCTTATGCGCCTCTGTCTACACTGGGGGCCGTGCATCTGAACTAAAATTTACGTTGTAAGGTCTTGGATGTGGGGAAAATCATTTTCCTTCTTAAAAATTATGATATGCATGCTCTAAATACTGCACCACTTAGACCCCTCAACTTATAAAGGGGATAGTCAAACAAACATAGGCACTTAGGTGGATAAAAATCAATTTCCCTTATTTTCTTTTTTCCACATGGATGGCTTGCTTTGATTTATAAATCTAAGGAGAACATAAAATTTTAATCACATCTAAACTCACATTTTGGGATTCGAAGTTGAAGTAAAAATCTTGAGTATGCTCTTCTCTTGCGCCTTCAAGCGATCTTGAGAACCAGAAAAAGATTGCGAAAACAATCTCATCTCCCTTAACAAAATTTCAAAACCTTTAGGAGAGGACAAAGGCCCTTTCGGGACCCCTCTTAGTTTTATTTTTCAAACATATCTTAAATTTGTAACGGGCCCATACATGCCCACATGTCGCAAAAGTAGGATAGTGGATGGAATTTTTCTTTCTTAGATAAAAAAACTAGGAGAGTTTAAAGATTGTAACGGGCCCACACTTGCCCACATGTTCAATCTAGGATAGTTTCATGCTTTTTCTAGATTAACTCACACATAGGGAGATAAAGGATAGTAACAAACCACATGTCCACATGCTAGTTTCCTAGGGCTTTTAAAATTCCGCAAGGTTGTACCAATGGCATCTAGCTAATTAGGTAATTACACTCTTGTAAGGACCAAGCAAAGTCCACATGCAGCAAGGTGACATCTAGTTAACTAAAATTTGGCGCACTTTCACTCACACACAAAAGTCACTTTTTCACACACATAGCCTCTTCTCGAAACGTGGAGGTCTAAGTAGGTTTCCTCCAAAGGGATTCTGAAAACACCCCATCTTTTCTTGACAGGACTATCCACTCCCACTTTTAATCAAACGAGGTTGGTTTTCACCCCCAGCCTCACAAAACAACTTCATCTAAAAACTTTCTAAAAACTCACTAAGTTTTCCTCCACAGGAGGTTCCAAAAGAAGTTTTTAGTCTAGGTAGGATTTCGGGGATAGGTATCCAAATAACTCCCCATTATCTGGTTCGCACATTTTCAAACATAGAAGTTGATGAATAGGGAACTTCAAATCCTCCAAGTCCAGTCTTCCAATCACCATAAGGCAGGGAGATACCTGTGAAGGGTCGAAGGCTGAGGTCCGATTGTTCTGTGCATCCCCCCTTGAGGCACCCATCTCTTGGACGGGATCCAGCTCGTGACCCATTTCTTAGGCCGAAAATCTAAATGCCACACTTGGACCGAGGTACCTAGTGACCAACTTTAGGACATCTACCCAGGTGGCGATTGTGGGATGCAATCGCACCTTGATTGGATTTTGTGTGTCTATTGGGAAGTATCGCTAGTTCTTTCGGGATATGCCCCCTCTACCCCTCATTATAACCAATTACTTCATCCTTCACTAGTTTCTCTTCTGGTGACTTCAGACCCCACTGTTGAGTGCTATTGGAAGGTCTAGTGCTATTTGACAGGAAGGACGTTACGTCTTCTAGGACACGAGCATTTGCTTTCTTTTTGATTCCCCACGTGGACAAAACCCTCTTACCCACATATATGCTTCTGTCTCATTTATGTATGATGCATATCTGATTACAGTTTGATTTGGATATATATTGTGTAAACAATCACAACAAAGACTCTTGTTTCTATATTTCTCTCACCACTTTTTGCACACATTTTACACAACTAGTCTGACATCATAGGGGAACCACAGAACCCCCGTCGTTCACGAAACTTGCTCAACCTTCCCCCTATCTTAGGAGGAGTATCTGGTCGTACCCACTCATCGGTACCTCCTTCACACACTCTTGTGAGTGCTACCATCTTAGGATCAACTTTTCTTGGTTTTACCTTACTTGGGTCCACTTCCCAAGGTCATCCATTCACTCGCTCTCCTTTACATGGAAGCGGGGGACCCACTTCCTCTCAAGGAGGGAGAACCAACCCACCTAGTCCCCATCAAGGGTCAAGTTCACAACACACCATGGCCGGAGATAACCCNAGATGCCATACTTGGCCTCTCTCAACATACCAGATCTCACCAAGCTTACTAATGATCCTATATTGCATGATGCCACATGGCCTGTAATGCCAACAAAACTTCCTTCAGACATACCAAAGTTTGAAGGGAAGGTGGGAGATGACCCCGCCAATCATGTCATGAATTTTCATCTATGGTGTTCCTCTAACAACATCATGGACGACTCTATCAGACTGCGACTATTTCAATGCACACTTACTGGCCCATCAACCAAATGGTATGTCGAAGAAAAATCAGGGTCCCACACAACCTTTGAGTCATTGGCCAAAGTGTTCTTAACTTTCTTCCAATTACCCATCCACCATGACAATGGTCTAGAACTACTGTCTAACTTCAAACATACCTCAGCCACCCACATCGCTGACCACATTCATGAGTGGCGTAGGCGACGTAGTTTGTGTAAAGAAGAAACCACCAAGCAACAATGCCTTGACTGGTTTCTTAGATCACTTGTCGCTCTCCTTGGAAAGGATGTCGCTTCGAACTTCCCTCAATCTGAAGAGGAAGCCATTAGTAAATCCCAACAGTATGATCTCATTTACGCACAGTCAGGGTACTTATACATGGTACTGCCTGATTTTCCAAAACTTGTGCCATTTGGTCAAGACAAACCTGGGATGTCTCACTCAGCAAACAGACTAATAGGTGCCACCACACACCATGGTCCACAACCCCAACCACCACCGATGTATGGGACACCTCAATACCCACCGGCATATGCAGGCACTTCTTATGACCCCCCACCCCCTTATCAACAGCCATACCCTGTTGCTATACCTCCACCCATTAGTGGACCACCACCGGCACCTCCCATACATCCACCTCCTCCAACCACCAGTGGTACTCCCTCCGCATCAGCGTATAGTACTAGTAAAAGTGCCGCGCCTTCCTATGTCCCTTATGGAGCGCTACCACCACAGAATCCCTACTTTCCCTTTCCTGGTCCTCCAAAACCCATGGCTCCCCCACATCCTCATGCGGGGGTAAACTTTGTTCAACCCTCTGCTTCTCAACAATATCAAAATTTTGAACAGTTGAACACAGCCAATCCAACTCATCCCTCGAACAATGCTAAGAAGAAAGGATGGAACAGGAATAACAACAATCCTGGTCAAGGTGGGAATCAACCCCCACAACATCAACCCACTGGGGGAAACTAGAACCAAGGGAACCAAAACCCCCAAGGTGGAAATAAAAACAAACGCCAAGGGCAGAGCAACGTGAAAACCATCTTCCCTTGTGACCTTTGTGGTGAGTTCGGTCATTGCACTCACCATTGCCCCCAAATCGCTGATTTCAAAAGGTTGAAAGACTTTGGGAGCCTTCCCCCTTCTCCTGCTCAACCTGCCCCGCAGTAGGAACAACAACAATACATGCAACAACCCCCTCCCTCCGTGCTACAAAATCCTATCCCCCATCAAGGTGTAATAAACACCAAAAAGGACACACAGCATCCACCACCTCAGGTGGGCCAATACCACAACCCCAACAATCCAGCAGACCGAACGATTCTCCTCACCAGTGAGGAAGAAATCCTTCTGCAAACACGAAATCATCAGTATCCAGCTGAGTCTACTCCTATCTCTCCAGAGACAAATACTACACCGATGGGACCCCCATTGGTGATCCCTCGCCCTTCCGCCGAACCACCATTATGCATCCCTCGCATCCCCTTGTGCAGGAATGTTCACAACCCACAGGCTAGGGAAACTCATAACTATAGCTTGGTAGACGACTTAGCAGAATCCCCAGCTGCCATGTCAGTTTTGGAAGTCCTCCAGACTTGTCCCACTCAGCGGAAATCACTACTTTCCGCCTTGGGGGCAGTCGACCCCGCTGATACTCGACTCATCACCTTTGACCTTGATAGCTGCGAACCGCGTCTTCCCACTACGGTTACTATTCAAATACTAGTAAAAATACGGAACATCACCATCCATCGGTGTATCATCGATGAGGGGGCATCTACATGCATCATGTCCAAAATAGTATGGCAGAAACTCGGTTCCCCAGAACTCATACCCTCCGCCATCAATTTACGAGCTTATGATGGACGACCATCCTCTCCTGAAGGGATCTTCCAAAATGTCCCAGTGGAACTCGGGGGAAAAACTATTCTCATTGACATCGAAGTTATCGATGCTCAGCTCGATTATAATATCTTGTTCGGACGTAGCTACATGTATGCTATGAAGGCAGTGGCATCTTCCATCTTTCGGACAATCATGTTCCCCCACAATGGGAATATTGTGACCATTGACCAGGTTTCGCATTATGAACCTAACCCATATGCCAATCTCGATAACATTCTTCCTCTCATTCACACCAACAAAGTCGCATATCCACTTGTCAAAATGGGTCCTGGTATTTTCAAAGATCCATCCTTGTTAGGGACATGCCATGGAGCACCACCACTCCTTCCCCCTAATCAAGTATGCATCATATCCTCTAACAGAACTCACACGGAGGATGCTCATCCTCCCCAGGAGGCTTCAGTCATCCCTGACGTCTTAATAGTCACAGAACCACTCCCACAGGAGCCTCCTGCGCAATCGTCGACCCCTCCGGTCCATGAATCCACATCCCCTCAAGGGAATAATCCCATTTGGGAGACAGTCTCCCAACCCCTCACTCAAATTCCCTTCTTTTACCCTCTACCCGGTATTGAAGCTTTCCAGGTAGCCGCAATGCTCACACTACCTAACATGGTGTTAGCAATCCCAGTGTGGTATTTACATCCACCTGAGATGGTCCCTCGCTCATCCCTTTCCCCACAGGAAGGCCTCCCCATGACGATTCCCATCCTTACACCCACCACCCCCATGCTCCCCACCCCCCCTGCTACATCTGGGGGCAGGAGAAAGAAGAAGGATCCCACAGCTCCAATTCCTCCACGCATCCCACCACCTTGCACACTCTGTGAGAAAGAGGGTCACCAAACCAATAAGTGCCCATCACTACCGGAATTACGGAATTTGATTCCACTCACTCCAACTCCCACAACACATACCACTACTTCTAGTCCCACCACTACCAACCAACCTTCCAGTAGTAAAGGGTTGAGGACTAAATTCGCATGTGCTATCTGTTTCGAGTATGGCCACTACACCCATCATTGCCCAACACTGCCACGTTTTCGGTAGACATTAGCTGTTGTACGCCAGAACTTCCAGAACAACCCACACCCTGCTATGTCCTCTTCAACAAATATCACTAACATCCCTTATGTCACAACTTCAGTTAATGAACGCCTGAGATGCCCTTGTTCTCTCTGCGAACTGCAATGTGGGCCCTACAGCTATATATAGGCCTTTCGCCAAACTTCCACTCACCATTCCGGGAGCCCAAGGTGTCCATTTTTCGAACCGTCTTTAGCCATGGAATTAGCATCCCGCCACCTACATCACCGATGTCCTTGGGCTTCTTTTTATCCTGAGCCCCCAGGGCGCCTTTTTTTCATATCATGGTCAGGTACTTGATCATCATCTTTCAACATCATTCCTTCAAGTATATACTCAACAATGGCATGTAGTTTCCCCCGTTGTATTGCATTTACATTTCCAGTCACACCCTTTGATATCAGCCTTTAGAATACCCATTCCCGGCTCTGCAGTACTCACACCTCCATTTTCATCTTCGGTACTGTTACCCGGTAGCTTTCTTACCCACATGAGTTGTCCCATTCATAGCACCTTTTGACACTTTTGACACTCATGTTGTTCTTCATTACTCTTTAGGGATGGGAGTCCCGATAGTCTTTCATCATGTTGCAGATCAACCACATACTTCTTCTCCTCATTTTTCTAGCTTCCCATATGGACGCCCAGATCATCGCTTTATGGTTCTATTTTTTTTACCTGCACCTCTGTAGGATCATGAACCCTCCATTTCATCCACCATCAGTTTGCCCATCTGCAAACCTATCTTCATTTCACCTACCTCATACAGAAACTCACCAATGGGGCCCCCACCCTCCATCAGTTTTCCAAGAAATTTCTGCCCTCCCTGGGGCACTCATTTCACACTGGGGCACCCGTTTCTGTATTTGTACACTTTTCCCCAAATTATTCATTATTTATTGTACAAACACCTTTATTTCCAGTTATTTGCTTTTGTCGTCACTGTTGACGACCTCCTTTCTTTTTTGCCACGTGCAACCCATGTCACCCTTGGTTGGAGCATTGCTTCTCATATACCCTTGCCGACATTATCCATATCTTCAGAGTACTACCCAGGTCACTTACCTTTACCCTCTGAATTTGTTCACCTTGTCCCGCCTCTTGCACAACTTATCACTGGCCTTGTCGTCCCCCTGACACTCGATCTTGTCACACGGTTGTGGGCACTCATACACCCTCCAACCAAGGGCAGTCTTGAGTCTTCCCACTTCTTGACTTCATCCATGTACCTCTGCCACTTCCTCACCTCAGTATATTCCATGAAACCCTTTGATTCTAGGAGTCACGTCCCCCTTTTGTCGACATCAACACAATTTTCCAGAAGGGTGACAGTATCTTGATTCTCATTTTCCATTCAATGAGCGATCTCGGATGGCACAGGCAGAAACACCATTGCCCCCTGCTGTCATTGGCTCCCATAACATTCGACGCCAACACTTTCTCATGTTACGATGGGTATTACTTTGCGACTATTGTAGTTATTATTATCATTCGCCGAAGGCCTCTGAACTTGATAGGGCCATCAATGTCCGCATCATCGTTGTTGTTTATTACCGTGATCATTACCTATTGTTCAGAATACGTTCCTTTGCAGAATTGTCTTCTGCATTTATCATTACCGCCCCTGAGGGCGTTGCAGTTGTCTACACCAACATTTCCGTCATTTTTTTTTTCAGAGTTACATAACACGAGCATGGGGCATGCCCGCCTCGTTTGTACATAGTTGTATATTGTTACGCACCTTATGGAAGGTTGGGTTCTACCGGTTCCTTTATTCTCCAAAGGATTTCTCTACACGGTCCCACTATTGCTCTCCCTTACAACAACATTCTTAGTAGAAGAAACATTGATGGATTTCAGCTATACGTTTGCTCCTAACCTCATCCATCAGGGGGCATCTGTTATCACTGAAATTTCGTCAGCACATGGCGACAAGAACTCAGCATCGTTACATAGGAATGAAGTCATTCATGGCACTGGATTAATTTCACAGCATTGCAAAAGGGTCAAAAACTATACAAAGTAACCAAAAATTGAAGGGCACTTTACAGAACTTGGGTGCGCGCGCATATGCACGGAACAGAAATGTACGATGCACGCATATGCGCATGATGCGCAGTTGTTGGCGCAAAAACCCGCGCACCTGCTAAACGACGCATTTATTGAAATTGGTTGGCCTCCCAACCACTTATGGATCAGCTCTCAAGCCAATTTGACCCCAAATCTGAGCTGAATCCGCATGGTAGGCTGGTCAAAGACCTAATTGAGCCCTAAAGAGCCCCTTTTCACACCTCAAAGGAGTTACATAATCACCCAATGCCATGCTATAAAAAGCCATGAAGAAACATCATTTTCTCAAGGAATTTCATGTAATGTTATG
>ML789444.1:132908-229462 GCA_009831015.1 Picea engelmannii
TCCCAAAAACTCAAAACAAAGCCAAAAAATGCAGAAAAATTCACCCAGAATTCTCAGAAATTGGTGAAATTGCTAGTGAAGATGGGAGAAAGGTAATGGATCAGTAAAAAACAATGAAAATGATCTAAAAGGTTCAAAAAAGGCATGTATGATCCAATTTAAGACAAATCAATGTCGATCCCCAGTGGAGTTGTCAGCTTCTGTTGTAGGAAAATTCCCCTGTGGACAGGGGAATATCCTCTTGGATTCTAGACCCCTATACCAAGACATAAAACATGAAAAGGGACACTAACATTCCTTTGAATCTAACTAACTAATCAGAAATAGAAGGAGAATGAAGAAAGAGTGATTCACCTTATTCTGATTTTTTTCCTCTCTACTTCAATTTGAGCTTGATCTCCGAGCTCCTTAACACTATTTGACACCTGCAATGTAATGGAAAACAATACAAAGAACTCCTACTCTAATCTATAAGATTAGTCCAATCAAATACATATATAAGACAAACATATGTAAAGAGACATAGGTTATAAGGAAATAGTCCAAGAAATATATTAATGAGAACTTTGAACAGATACATAGAAATTGTAGATGAAGTTGCAGCAACCCCTCCAAGTCCTCCTTGTCCATCCCTTGCACAATGCTCCCAAGATAATAACCAAAATATTTCTCCCAAGATCATAAGTTTGATACCTCTAATATTCTTCTTCCTTACTTCTCCATGGAAAGCCCTCATTATATAGTATTTCGAGGATTAACCACCATGGAGAGGATCACTCATCAGATCCACTAAAATGGGATCTCCAATATATTTAGGCAGAAAATATCTCTTAAGGATTTTAGGGAGGAAATATCTCTCAAGGATTTTAAGGAGGAAATATTTCAACCTTCGATGAGATCCTCAACCTCCCCTAAAAAATAGGAAACCAAATTTGAGGCGGATTCTCACATAAATTAATTTTATTTTCATGAATATTAATAATTAATTCATGTGCACATATTATTTGGACCTTCATATAATATATTTATCCTCCACATTGACTAGGGATTGTGACATATTTTATTTCATGGTGTCTAGGTGTATGTGACACTTAGAAAGGTGCATATGACACTTTTATGACACTTATGGCGAGGTACCTAGGTGTGAAAATTTGATGTGTAACACCATAGCCTCATCAAGTGTAGCATTCACTTAGGGCTCATAATAAAATCTCAAGAAAAATGATTCAATATCTCTAAGACTACAAGGATAATATCAAGATTCTACAGGAGGAAGGGAAATTGTACAAAGATGATAGAACCAGTATTACTAAATTTATTATATTCATTAGTGAGGTCATCTAGGAATTCAGATGCATATGCAAAATACATGAAGCAAAAAGGGCTACAAACAACATGCACTCAAAGAAATGAGAAATGAAAGAAAAAAAGTAGGAGATAACATTTTCAAATAGGAACTCATTCAAGGATTCGACAATCAACAATCATTCAAGAAATACAAGAAAGTTCAGAGAATAATCCAAGAAAAGGCAAGGAGAAAGAGAAATCACTCAAACTGTCCTGACAAAACAAGCAGCAAGAAAGAGAAATTTCGCAATTCTGAAAAAGTTTCAAGATAAATTCAAGACAATAGGAAGTGATAAGTATCAAATCTCAACCCAAACAACTCCACAAACCAAAGTACAGGCTTTGGGCAAAGACCTCTGCAAAAACGGTTGCAAAAGACTTAGCAGAAAAGGAAGAAAACCTCCAAAAAAAAAAGACTAGCGCTCTCTACCTCAAGGGCACAGATAATTATAGAACTATTTAAAACACTCTAGGTGGACACTAATTAGAGATAATCTCTCTAATATGCACTCCATTGGAGCACTACCCTTCTCAAAAATGCAAAACAGAGCCAAAAAATGCAGAAAAATTCACCCGGAATTCTCAGAAATTGGTGAAATTGCCACTGAAGATGGGAGAAATGTAATGGATCAGTAAAAAACAATGAAAACGATCTAAAAGTTTCAAAAAAGGCATGTATGATCCAATTTAAGACAAATCAATGTCGATCCCCAGTGGAGTCACCAATTTCTGTTGTAGGAAAATTCCCCTGTGGACAGGTGAATATCCTCTTGGATTCTAGACCCATATACTAAGACAGAAAACATGAAAAGGGACACTAACATTCCTTTGAATCTAACTAATTGATTAGAAATATAAGGATAAGGAAGAAAGTGTGATTCACCTTATTTTTATTTTTTCCCTCTACTTCAATTTGAGCTTAATCTTCGAGCTCCTTAGCACTATTTGGCACCTGCAATGTAATGGAAAACAAGACAAAGAACTCCTACTCTACTCTATAAGATTAGTCCAATCAAATCCATCTATAATACAAAATATGTAAAAAGACACAGGTTAGAAAGAAATAATCCAAGTAATATATTAATGAGAACTTTAAATAGATACCTAGAAATTGTAGATGAAGTTGCAACAACCCCTCCAAGTCCTCCTTGTCCATCCCTTGCACAATGCTCCCAAGATATTAACCAAAATATTTCTCCCAAGATCATAAGTTTGATACCTCTAATATTCTTCTTCCTTCCTTCTCCATGGAAAGCCTTCATTATATAGTATTTCGAGGATTAACCACCATGGAGAGGATCACTCATCAGATCCACTAAAATGGGATCTCCAATATATTCAAGGAGAAAATATCTCTTAAGGATTTTAGGGAGAAAATATCTCTCAATGATTTTGAGGAAATATTTCAACCTTCCATGAGATCCTCAACCTCCCCTAAAAAATAGGAAACCTAATTTGAGGTGGATTCTCACATAAATTAATTTTATTTTCATGAATATTAATAATTAATTCATGTGCACATATTATTTGGACCTTCATATCATATATTTATCCTCCACATTGACTAGGGATTGTGACATATTTTATTTCATGGTGTCTGGGTGTATGTGACACTTAGAAAGGTGCATATGACACTTTTACGACACTTATGGTGAGGTACCTAGGTGTGAACATTTGATGTGTAACACCATAGCTTCATCAAGTGTAGCATTCACTTAGGCCTCATAATAAAATCTCAAGAAAATGGTTGAATATCTCAAAGACTACAAGGATAAGATCAAGAGTCTATAGGAGGAAGGGAAATTGTACAAAGATGATAGAACCAGTATCACTAAATTTAGTATATTCATTAGTGAGGTCATCTAGGAGTTCTAGGAAACAACTAAGCAACTATATATCGACATGTAGAAATTGTAAAACATAACTACTCAAATAATATCACTACTGGATAGAGCCAAAACGAAGAATACATAATTCATAGGAATAATACTTACCATGGATGAAATGAATAAATGGGAAGAGGAGAATATCGATGATCCTACAAATGTCCCAAAGATGAATGGCAGAGAAATTCAGTGAAACTATGAAACTCACACAGACTGCTAATGAATTGAGGAGAAACTAGAAAGGTATTTGACAAGTCCCCTCGACCCCTACACAAATATTCACATAGTAGCCACTAGACTTGTAGCCAATAGTGACTTGCCCAAAATTGGTGATCTACGAAAGCCAAGGCTAGATGACTAGATTCAAATCGAGTTGGAGGAATCCATACACTCTGGAAAAATCATTATAGGGATCCCTCAAAGAGTGATCAGTGCCATAATGAGGTAACATTTGGTGGTTCCTTCAAATGACCAAAATCTATTTAGATCTTCCTTAATCATATTAAAAAATGATATGAAGGCTTTTTCCCAAGATTCAACAATTTACAAAATCACTCTATAAAGTATGTTGTTCACCAGGGTGATATTGATTTCCACTTATCATTAAGTGTGGGAAGCTTACATAAGGGATGAAGATGAGGGGCATTCATGAAATTTATTGTGAATTGTAAAGTGTATTTTTTGTAAAATAGGAAAAGAACAAAATAGGGAAAAAAGTGTTGTTACTATCATCGGGAATTCAAGAAGTCCCAAGAAACAATTTTAAACTCAACTATATATGACAAAGAGAACCCACTTATAAAGGTCTCTTACATTTTGTAATTTTTAAACTATTTCTGAAATCTGAATATCAAGAAGCCCTCAAGGCCATTTTCAAGGAGAAGGAAATCTAGTGTTTGTGATGCATTTGTTGTGAATCATTCTCCATCTTATTCATGGTCATTGTGAATGTTGCAACATCATACTACTCACTTTACAGACTTCTCTTGTGTGAATGATGTGGCTTTGGAGTGTATTTATTTTCCAATACTATAGTTCTGAAATGATGAGTAGATAGTTATGAATAAATTGTTGTTTTAGATTGATCTTGACATTTATTTTTTTCATTTATTACTAATATGTCTCCCTCTTTGGAAACTAATTTGTTTAAGAGTGTATGTAGGAGTTAGTTATTTTACCATCTATTCATTTATTAGATAGTTCACTCCTAGCTAGGATAGGTTAGAATAGAATTTATTTATGCATTCAGTTTTAGTTCATATTACATCCTTTACATATTTTCATATCATAACCCCTCATGCCCATTTATCCCAGTAACGGAAATTGGTCCAGAATTCAGATGGGAGTCCTATCTCAATTGGTGTGAAATATAATTGGGATTTCATACCAAGGATTACCCCTGCCTTTTGAATGACATATTTCCCATGTCAATGGATTTTTTCACTATAAGGAGGGCCTCTTATTTGTATGGATGGTATAAATCCTTGGTCTTCACATGGAAAAACCTATAAAAATACCACCCTTAAATCACATTCATTTCCTTTTCCTACTAAGGGTGATAATTATGAGTTGGAAATCCCCTCTAATGATTCTCCTCTTGCTCGTGATATTCTTGTATTCAAAGATCCGAAACCTATGACAATAAATCTATACATTGTCCCCAAAAATAAATTTGAAGCAGTTTGATGTATCACTCATTACTTAGAAAAACATATTGGTCACTTACTTGTAGCACATTTTCTACATAGACGATGATATACATGTAGGCTTATAACCCAATCATATGTCCTAGTCAATTTTTTCAAAAATTTAGTGGATTCTTTCCTTCAATATATTCCCCATCCATTAGATCAGATGCCCCTAACCCTAACCCCTCTAGGTTAACCTTGTTCTTCTTCTAATTCAAAATATGAATTTAATGAGAATACCAGAGAAATTTTTAATATGGTTGGTAACCAAAACAATATCCATGCATGAATGTCATAAGGATCTTTCAACTTGGTGGAACCCTTGCATGACTTACCTAAACACCCAAAGAGGATCCTAACTAGATTTTACCTTGACAAGTATGCACCCCGGAAGACCATATTAATAATTTTTACCTCATTGTCAGGCTCATGAATGTTGAATATGAATATATAGTCTACAATTGTTTTCCCTACACCTTTGATAATAAATCATCAACATGGTATTACGATTTTCCATTCCAATTGATTATGACTTGGGATTCTTTTGAAAGAGATTTCCTAAACAAATTCGAGGAAGAGAAAACCCCTACAACCCTTCTTAGAGAATTAATCACTATGAGAATGGAGGATAAGGAAGAATTTAAAGATTTTAACTAGTTGTTCAAAACCATTCTCAATAAATTTCATGTTGACGTCCAACCTACAAAATCATTGGTTGTAGAATATTATAATTCTTCTCTACATGCCACTATTTCTATGTTTGTTAAAAGGGTTGGTAAGTTAACACTAGCAGAAAATTACGAGGAAGCCAAAAATGTAGAAAACAAGATGTTATCCCTAGGTGGTAACCTCAGGGTGGAAGATAATAAATCAGCTAGAAAAAAAACCTTGTTGTTAACCAAGCTCGTGAAGAAGTTCTCAGCGAACCGATTTGGAAAGTGTGCTTAAACTAGTAAATAAATTATCCAATGAAATTGATGACTTGAAAAAGAATGTTAATGAAGGGTACTCACATCATAAACCTTTCTAACCTTTCCATAATAAAAAAAATAACCAACCCAAACCATCTAAAGCCTCAAATATTAACTAAACTTGGATGAGTTTGGGATGGAAAATTTGTATTCCTATCATCAGAAAAATTATTCAAAGAAAACTTTCCCTCAATGGATAAATTCTATGGCATTGGTCATTAATAAACTACTATAACAAAAATCCCTTTCTGATAACCAAACTCGGGAAATAGAATATGAAGAAACAACTAAAGAGGGAGATAACACTAAAGAATCTCCCCTTTTCCTTTGGGATTGGTCACTAGACTTTGATGGTGAGACAATTGGAAAAATATCATTGCGAGATTCATAAGCCACTCATACTTCCCCAAAAAGTTACAACATGAGAATTAAAGGACCTATGTTTGATACCACTCTCCTTACAAAATCAATTTATTCTCTTAGGAAGGTCACACCCCCCACTAAAATGTAGAAACAATACAATACATATCATCCCAAAGTTAAAACAATAACTTCTCATCTAAGCTAACTCTTGGGAAATTCAACTGTCAAAATCAGTGGAACACAATATCACATGAGATATGAAAATGACTAAGGATATACAATGCTTCTTTATATGACATTGACACTCTTCCTCAATAGAGATATTTAATCATGAATGCATTCAACTCTCTTTCCTCTTAGAAAAAGACAACAGTAACCTTGGACATCATATCCAAAACTACTGAAACTAAAAAAATAGGACAAAGTTGTATTAAATTCCACCATCAATGCAACTAGCATAGGTACACATTATAAATCCCAAACTCCTCCTTTCCTCTTGACCTTTGAAATATTCATTTATAATGTGGATTTATTCACCTCTTCTAATGTCATGCCTTACTTTGTCAGCCAAAATATTAATGATGTACCTACAAAGTGCACTACCTAAATCATTCAGTGAGATAGATATAATGTCAAGGTTATGTGTGAGATAAAATATGTCAAAATTATATTAGCATTGGATCCTACAATTTACTGGGTAATTGACATTGTGGTTTTGGATATCCCAGAAGCATATGGTTTTTTGTTGATTAGGGATTTGTCTCAAAAATTTTAGGGTTACTTTGCAATTGATTGGTCTCATTTGTGGCTACCATACAGGGGCAAGACAAATCAAATAAAGGTGCAAAACAAAGCCCATTTTAAGCAAATTGTAATAGAAATTGAAGGCCAAAATAAACCTATCATCTTTTCGCATTCAATATTGGGTAATTTTTGTTAGAAATTGATTATGGATGTTATGCAACTCAACCATCATTATTGCAACCAAACAAATTGTTTTAATTCCTTCACTGCACTCAAGCTGGTGAGAATGTTTGTAATATAGTAGAAACAACTAGTAGCGATTCAACTAATTCGGTTTTAGAAACTAACATTTGGAGTTTATTCTTTTATGGTTTCATATCACAAGAGGGGTTCGGGGTAGGATGCATCTTGATAGATCTGACAAAATGCAAAAAAACTAGATCAAAATAAAGTGTCTAGGAATAAAATATTAAAGTGCTAGCACTTTAGGGATTTAAGATGTTTACCCTAGCAAGAAGGTTTTACCAATTTTTAATAAGAATAGTCTTGTGAGAGGAGGAAGCACTTATGATCCTCTCTTAGTGTTTTACCAAGCAAGTAGCAAAATTCACCATGAAACATACCAACCCAAATATATATTACAGAAAATCAACTCACTTTAGCCAAGATATTGTTGGCCCTTGGTTATGTAAGAAAGAGAAGATTAAGGAAGAAAGGCAAGTTATGAACTGTGCGGAAGGCACATTAACTGAGGAAGGGTCGAAGTGGTTAAATAAGAAGAAAAGAAGGAGCGAAGTAAAGGAAAATCTAGTCGTTGGAAGATAAGATCAAGGAAGATAAAGCATCAAGGAAGATGGACTGTGGACAAATCAGCAAGCGAAGGAAGACACCAATGGATTCTTTGGAGAACCTCGCAGAAAAGAAAGAAGGACAGGCTGGCGAAGCCCTAAAAGCACAAGTCAGTGGACCTAGGGTTTTTTACACCTAAGGTTTTGGATCTAGGGTTTTGACACCTAGACTTCTATCTAAGGTTGTCCAAGAATCATGTAATGTATAAATAAAGGTCTAGGAGAGACAAGAGGGTTGCTCAGTTATTGGTGGTTAGTCATTATTATTGTTATTACTGTTGTTGAGAGAAATATTGAGTCTATATTCTGGATCTTCAGCTGGGTGTGAAGATCGTCCCTGCAGCTGGGTGCGCAAGGAGGAAAGAGAAAGAGAGAAAGAGAGAGAGATTTGCATCTAAGCACGCAGATAGAACTGTATGTTTTCACCTAATATATCAAGAAACACAATTCTGTGGACGTAGCCCTAGGGAGAGAGTGAACCACATATATCTTGTTGTTCTTTGTGATTGATGTTTTGTTATTTGCTAGTTGTTATATTTGCATTGCATTGTTGTGCTAAAGATAGATTATATAGTTAACTTCACTTATCCAAGTGTAATACTGTTAAAGAGTCTTTATGTTATATTGCGTTGTTTCCCTATATTCACTTTTTATTTCCTCTGGTTGTGGACACATGTGTCCCGCAACCCCCTATTGCTACTTTGGGTGAGACTGCATCTTCTTCGGAAGTGTTGTCGAAAGGGCCAGTAGTTAGGGTTTTGTTGGTGTGTTGTAAGAGTTGAACCCTGGGTCTGCCCCTATGCCAACAAATGGTTATGTTTTTGGGACAAGGATCTTCTTGAGGGAATGTCAAGGTGGTTTCCATTGAAGACAAAAATTCAGAAGTGGATAGAAGAACAAGAAAGGGACTTCGTCGAAGTTCAAAACAAGAATCCTAGCATTGGTATAGAAGACTGGTTGGGAAGGTACATCTTTACCGACATACACGATATTTTCTTTGGAGGATTTCATAAGGAGTTATACGAGTGGTTAGCCAGATTAGAAGATACCCAGTTTGAGATCAAATCTAGATGACCTGTGGTTTGGACAACAACATTGATTAAGAAAGTTAAGAGAGTCTATAACATTATGTCTAGAGTAGTGGATATCTAGTTTGATAGCACTATTATAGGGTACATTAATGAGTTTTCTATTGATAGAGTTGAATCGTATAGTCAAGCAGAGAGGTATTTCTTTAAGGGACCTAGAGGAAAGTTCGTACACTTTTTAAAGCTAAGGATTAAGATGTTATTGCATGAGAAAAATTTCCTGAAGAGATAGTGACCTAAAGTTTTAAAATTTAGATAGCCATGGTGACACAGAGGCTGGACTCACGTGCAGTGGGAGACCGTTCAGAGAGGTTCCTCTTGCAAACCTATTTAAGAAAAACTACGGAGACGAGGGATTCTACAGTGGAGAAGAAGAAAATATAACAGGCAAAGAGTATTTAGAGTCCACATGAACAAAAAGAATAGAGGATGAGGAACTTCGCCAAGGATAACCAGAACCTTCAGGAACTACGCCTTTTGTTGAAGAAAGTATTATTACTCCTTCGGTTGTTGTAGCAGCATTAAGCAACTAGAGTAACTAGAGTAGTCAGAGCAATGAAAGTATTGTTACAAGCAGTTTAGTACATACTGAGTCGAGAAACCAAGGAAGATCTATGGAAGATGAAATGAGGTTACCCATCTTTACGGTTGAACTTATTTTTAGTCCATTTGTACTAGAAAATATCACAAACTAGAGAGTATTAAAAAATGGTTGGTATATATTGGATTTTCTCACCAGTGTCGATACTTTCAAATATGTTGTCATTGATGATGAGAAACATGAATAACATATTCAAAAGTGTAGAGATGAAACAAATGATTCCAAGTGCAATCTTTTCCCAAAAAATGTGATAACTCTAAAAAATATGTTTAACTTACAACAAAAATTTAGAACAATGGTTAATGCTAAAACAAACATCTCTACCATGACCCACACATTGATCAATTTGGGAACATAAAAACCCCAAATTTATTAATATAGGAACATGCTACACAGAGGCAGAAAGATACACCTTCACTCAACTTTTAAAAAGGTATAAGGATGTTTTTGCATGGACATATGAGGATATAAAACCATACGACACACAAATTATCCAACATTTCATACATATCAAGGAAGGTGTAAAACATTTTCAACAAAAATTGAGGAATTACATCCTACATTTTATCCTCTCATTCAAAAGGAGTTAAAGAATCTCTTAGATTCTTGAATCATATTCAAAGTATTCCATTCATTGTGGGTGTCCAATCTAGCACCTTTCAGAAAGAAGTCCGAGAAATTTATACTCTATGTGGATTTCTAGAGTTTAAACCAAACATATAACAAATATACACTACAAGGAGAACACATTTTTGCAGAGGTTTTTACGAAACCTCCCCCAAAAATATATCCCTTCTCTATTTATAGCAGAGCTTGTTATCGGAGGCGGTAGGCTAGAGATTTTTGTAAAGGTTTTTTTATCAGTGTTCCTTTAAGGTACATACACACTTGTGCGCACATAAAGAATAATGAATTGGAGCTTAAATGTTCAAAATCATCATCATATGTTATAATAAAAATAAAAAGCATTGATCAAAGAGCATTGGTATCATTGAACATTACGCCATGGTGTGTATCACTATCGTGAGGTGCACCACTATAGGGTAAAAAAATAATTTCCAAACCGATTTTCATTGTTACACTTCATCACATACTTCCAAACTCTCAAGAAAGCACTCGTGCTCACCCTCCTTCCAAAGATGCCTTGTTTATGGTGCTCTACAACGAGTTGGATATTTCCATTGATAAATTCCACACATTTTCAAATTTTGGAAATTACCATGAATTTTCATTTCCTCTCAACAGTATATCCATGCATCCTCAGGACATAAGAGTCCAAGTAAATTGTTTATTACCTTCCAATTTGTATTATCCTCCAATTAAAATTAAAATTTATCTTGAAATTTGTCATTTTTTCCCAATTTTGCATGGTGCACCTGAATACTTGGGCTCGCTCTGAAGCAGTGCATCCTATGCTAAATTCACAATAAGCACCACCTCCGGTACATCTAATATAAACATACAGACTAAAGTATTTCACTGAATATCACCACGATAATCTTTTTTTTTTTTTTTTTTTTAAGTAGAGCATCCTTGGATTCTCCCTGCATTGATATGTTCCATTTAATTTTAAATCGCACAACTAACTTTACTATCCATAAAATTTATCATAGTGGTGTAATAATTTTAACTAAATGCATCAGTGTTGTTAACAGAACTGCACTGAGACACATATTGACCAACTTTCCATAGCGAGGCATCTCATTAGACACCCCATGATTGGTTCTTTATGATTCACAATGCATCTCCAAACAAAAAGTCAGTTCTCCAATATCACAGTAGCATTGGTGCATTACTAGTAACATATCACACCTCTTAAGTTGCAATAAAACAATTTAACCTAGTGGTTCCTATAGGTCCAACAAATGCACTGGTGTTGTAAAGAGCATGACATTAGGATAAATATTTCATAATCTATCAGTGTAGTACATCTTATTAGATGCACCACTAAAATACGTGGTAGTGTGACAATAAGTGTGGAGCATTGGTGCCTAAACTCTAACAGTACGCAGCATGATAGGTTTTTAAAAATAAACATAGCAGTGTGTCTTTTGTGAGGCAATGTCTCCAATGAATTATGAAATACAATGCATTGCTAAAAAACATGTTGGTGGTCTAGTAGAATTGGTGCACTGTTGCTTTCAATTTAACAAAGTGCACTGGTAATTTTGTGTGACATAAATTTTAGCTCAGTAGTGCATCTTTGTTAACAAAATGAACCAGTACGGTTAAAAGAACAATTTGGCATATCAGGGTGTTTTATTGGAAGCCCCATTATCGGTGCTCTATATAACCCAACGTATTTCAAAACGTAATGTCGGTGCTACAATAACACAGTAGCACCAATGTGTTAATATTAACACATGGTACCACTTAATTTGCATTAAAACAATTTAACCTAGTAATGCTTTTAGGTACAATGAATGCATTGGTGTTGTGAACAACATGGCATCAGGTCAAATATTTCACAATTTAATAGTGTGGTCCATCTTATGGGATACACTGCTAAAATACATCATGGTGTGACAAGAAATGTGGTGCATCGGTGCATGTTAGTAAACACATTGTGTGGAGGTTTTGTTTGTCTAATATAGAGCACCATTGGTGGTATGTTCTGTTTTAGGCACACCAGTTACTTTTCTACATTGTTTTGCAAACAAAAATTAATTTTAGATTTTTTTAAATACAATTTATTTATATAAGTGGGTGTTTTATAATTTCAATTTATTCTCTCTCTCTCTCTCTCTCTATGTATGTGTGTGTGTGCGTGCCTAAAAATATGTGTATCTGAATCAGAGGCAACAACAACGAGGAGAAGAAACAACAATAATGGGTCAAAACATACACATTTTCACATGAGTGGGAGGAAAGGGAGAGGAAGAGAGATTTTTCCCCTCTCCCTATTTCATAGTATACATGTTCCATTTTTATGGATGTTGTCCTCCTCAAGTTTTATGAGGAGGGTACATCCCTAAGGGGGAACTCTTCATTGTTACAATAGTTGATCATTCATTGGGAGAATGCTTGACATGCATTCAAAGTCAGTCCTGGTATATGGTATCATCCCACGGAGGAGGGTGTTTATTTCATCACTAGGTTGTCTAGGAGGGGGAAGGATTGGCCCAATTTCCCTTATCTACCATCTAGTGTTGCATGAGAGACCCAACTGGAATAAGTGCAAAGATATGTTTGTCTGGATATTGTTTCCTCTTTGAAATTACAGGTTTATGGTGGTCAGTTGCATATACATGTCTTATTATCTTGACACTGTTACACAATAGTTTTGATAGGAAGAACATTAGTTTCCCTTTGTTGTGTTATATAAATAGTTTAGTGCAGAGGCCCCGATTGATTAGGTGGTCAGAGATTTTTTTGAGAAAGATTTGTTTTGTGTTGGATCACTATCATGTCACTTTAAATGGGATGAGATTCTTCCTATTCATGTTGATTTTTGTAGCATCAGACAAGTATTTCCACACAAGTCTAAGTGTCTAGACGTGTGTAAATCATCCAAAGCCTTATACCTTAAGACTTTACTTTAATTAAATGAATTATTAAAGTAAATTGATTTTATTAGAGAGTTGAGTTTTGTTTAAATAAATTATTTAATTAGCATTAGTGAATTAAATAATTTCCATTGATATCGGTTGAGGTGATAAGTAATCTCAACCATAAATCACTTTGGATATTAGGGTTAGGTCATAACTCAATCTTATAAAAGAAATGCTAGGGTGAAGGAGATTACACATGATACATTGATATAGAGAGAAGAGAAGGACATTTTTTCAAGAGGATTGGATCACAGAGGACTTTGATTCAAGGCGATCTTGGATACATGGAGAAATACTTCCATCTAGACATCTAGGTCAAAGGAAGAGAGAGATCAAGTTTGCAGCAGAATAATCAGTCGCTACGGACAGTGTAGGTGTTCTAGTACAAGTCGTGCATTTTGCACGAGTTTCAACATAAAGCTCATGCATATAGCACATGTGTTTTGTCACAGGCCATGACATAGGACAATGTAGGTATCAACATAAAAGTAACGTTGTATCTATACAGGATCATACAATATTTTTGGCAGCAAATTAGCCAGTTGGGTTTTTATGTACTTTGTCTCTTTTCTATTTGGTCCATTTTTCTAGTAAGGGATCCCTTGTAAGATTTGAAGTTATTTGAATGATAAGCTTATTTGATGGGAAAATATATATTTATGTATTGTGTATGATATTTTTGGTTTCTAGTATAGCTTCCACTATCTTTGTTAGAGTTGAATATTCCAATAGTGTATTTCTATTTTGCAAGTTGCTAATTTTATTTACAGTAAGGAAATCACTAGATAAAAATATACCTAGGTGTTGGAGTAAGGATTTCAACATGGTATCATAGAAGTCTCTCTGAGAGGAAGCTAAATCTTATATTCATAACTAGTAGGAAAGAATCAAAAGATATTTTTCAGGGAAATAGTCATACTACAGTCAGATCAATTGTCAATCACAGTGTGGATATTTTGGTACAGGCCACATAGACAACAAGGATATTCCATTACAGGTCACGTGGGAACAACATCAATAGCAGTATATAGGTTGCATGGGAATAATGAAAGTAACAACATACAGGTCGCGTGTAACAACGCTAGTAATAGCATACAAGTCACGCGATTAGTGTAGGTCAACACAAGAAGATGTCGTATAGGTCAGTACAAGGGAAGTTTTCAACAAAATTTTATTTCTGGGGTAGGTTATCGGGGCTAAGGGATGGCATCAACACCGCTAAGAGTTGAATATAGATTTTATGGAGCATCCAAATTCCTATATTGGAAATAAAAAGTTACTTTGGCATTGAAGGAGTATGGCCTTTGATATTTAGTGGAAAAAGTAGTTGTTCCATCAACAAATCTGACAACTTTGGCATCTCACGAGAAGAAGGAGATCAAAGCTAAGAGGGTTATCTTGGATTCAACGAAGGATCATCTAATTCCTCACTTATCTAAGAAGAAGATGACCAAAGAGATGTTTGATGCCTTAGTAGGTTTATTTATGAGAAACAACATGAATATGAATATGGTCTTAAGAAATAAACTCAAATCAGTGCATATGTATAGATCTAACAATGTTATCAACTATTTCATGAGGATCACTCAAGTACATGATCAACTTACCTCCCTAGGGGAGAAAATAGAGGACATAAATCTTGTGAATGTAGCATTGAATGGTCTTACCAAGTCTTGAGAACCATTTTTCAAAGGAATCTGTGCTTAAGAACATCTCCTCGATTGACATAGACTTTGGGATGATTTCATCCATGAAGAGACTTGGGAGGATTCCAAAGCAGAAAAGTAGGGAGATGAAGAGGAGGATAACCTAGCCCTTGTCAGTAAGACAAGGAAGGGTAAAGGAAAGGGTTCCAAGGGTAAAAGTGAGGAGTCAACCTCACATCCAGGTAAGAAGGACTTGAGTAAAATAAAGTGCTTTGTGTGCCACAAGTATGGGCACTATGCATCACAATGTTCGAAGAAGAAGGGATAAGGGAAGACACAGAAAACAACATCAGCGGACACACAACTAGATGAGTTTGCAACAAATTTTGAGAAAGAATTATCAATGTTCTTCTCCCTCTCTACCAGCACCAACACAACGATTTTGTGCTACTTCGATAATGGTGCTTCTTGTTATATGACATGGACACATGACTTTTTCACCAGATGGTTAAAGACAGACTCAGATCTACATGTGGAGATTGGAACTCATGCCAAGTGTGGTGCAGAAGGATTTCGTACAGCCAGGGTCCAGCTTGAGTCAGGCGGTTCTCTAGAGGCGTAAGATGTCTTGTATGTCCCATAAATGAAGAATAATTTTCTCTCAGTCTTATCTCTATAGGGAAAAGGTTTTGCATTATTAATTTGGAACATACAAGTACTCACATATTCAAAGGGAGATATCCCTGACATAGTAGTCAATATTAGTGTCATAGAGGAAAGGGTATACGGGTTGCAAAGCTATCCTGTAAGAGGATCCAAGGGGATCTTGGATAATGGATCAATGTCATTGGCATAGGAATAGGAGAAGGAGGCTTCAAACGGTGATCAGAGTTCTCACACTTCCAGTGTGGGGAGTCAATCTTTAGATGGGAAGAGAGAGTTATCCCCTTCCATTTCTATCAGGAGACTGAGTTGGTATGAGATGACATTGATGGATGCTCAGGAGTGTGAGGTTCCTAGGAGCACATTGAGGGAGATCAGGTCTTTGACAAAGTTTCCAAACTTCATGGCATTGACATGTAGCGCCATTGATTCTATGACTTTCAGTATTCATGGAGCAACTAACTAACAGGGTTGGAGGGATGTCAATGAGAAGGATGATGTGTGAAAATTTGTGTTGTATATTTTAACCTTGTTCAATATTTTATTGCAAACATATTTTCAATAAAAGAATAGAAAATATACAATGGAAAATACACACATTTCACAAATATTTTTCCCCTAGAAACCCAAACCAAGAAAACCAACATATTATATATTCACTCCCATCATACATTGTTTACAATAGAATATACCTATAGGAGCCAGCGACATCCAAAACCCTAATCCAATCACTTGGATTAGTCAAAAACCCTAATTCCTTAACCATAAATATAAAACCATCAGCGAAAAACCATGTGTCGAAAAATCACCCATAAATGGACATGAAAACTGAGGAAAACAATTTCAGGGGTGTTTCCCCCGAACCCCTACAACCCATTGAGGGGATTCCTAGAAACCCCCCTTCTTACCCCCCTTCACGCCCTGCACAATGCAAACACTAGTTCTAGTTTTGCAAAGAATATAACACATATCCAACATTCTCCCACTTGTTTTTTTCTTTGCATACAGGGGGTTACAGGGTTACATAGTCAGCAATCCAGGGAAATAATGCCCATATATCCTCTACACCAAGAGAACCTCTTAGTGCTCACATATTTTTTTAATGAATTTGCAACATTCTTCAAAGTTTCCACCTTCATTAGAAACACCTTCTTTTCTTAAACCATGATAAATCGGGTTTTTTGCCAAAAAAATTGCACTCTAACTATCACAATCTATCCTTACAGCTTGTTGTACCAACATAATACCTAAACACAATATGTATAACCATATTGCTTCCTTTCTTGCATGAGTGGTTTCCATGTATTCAGCTTCTATAGTTGAAAGTGCCACTACAAACTATCTTTTGCTAATCGAACTGATTTCTCCTCCAAACAAGTTAAACACATACCTACTTGTAGATCTCCTACGATCCATATCTCCAGCACAGTTTGCATCTAGAAATCCATGTATGTCCGACAATTTGTCCAATCCTATTCTTCCTTGGTTGCACAATCCATAGTTATTATTGCCACACAAATACCTGAAAACCCTCTTTACTATTGTCCAATGCTCCTTCCCTGGTTTTGACATATACCTTCTCAAAACTCCTACTGCATGTGCAATGTCTAGTCTAGTACAAACCATTGCATACATCAAACTACCAACCACACTTGCATATGGAACATGAAACATTTCCTCCTCCTCATGTGTCTTGCGACACTGATCCGCAGATAGCTTTACACCTACATGTATAGGGAACCTGACTAGTTTACATTCATGCATATTAAACCCCTGTAATATTGTCTCAACATATTTTCTTTGATTTAACCCGAGTTTCCTATTTTTCCCATCTCTTTTAGTTTCCATTCCCAAAATCAAAATTTGCATCACCAAGATCCTTCATGTCAAATTTAGAGGACAACTGAGTTTTCACATCTTGGATAATCTCCTTGTTGTTTCCGATCAACAACATGTCATCCACATACAAGACCAAATAAATCAAATGATCACCAATTAATTTAAAATACACACAATGATCATCTTTTCTTCTTGTGAAGACAAGTCCCAACACATAAGTATCAAATATTTGATACCACATCCTTAGTGATTGTTTTAAACCATACAGGGACTTTTTCATCTTCCACACTAGCTCCTTCTTGGCCTTCATAGCAAAGCCTTCTGGCTACTTCATATAGATTTTTTCTTCCATATCCCCATATAGGAATGTTATCTTCATATCCATATGTTATACTTCAAAATCAAATGCAGCAGCAATAGATAACAAAAATCTAATAGAAGTTAACTTGGAAAAATGAGAAAAAATATCACCATAATCAATTCCCTCAACCTAGGAATAACCCTTTGTTATTAATTGAGCTTTGTATTTCTCCATTTTTACTTCTTCATTCAACTTCTTTTTAAATACCCAATTTCTACCAATGGGATTTCTTCCAATTGGAAAATCCACTAGATCCCAAGCCTCATTCTTATATAAGGCTTCCATTTGTTCAACCAAGGCCTTTTTCCATAGTTTTTCATCCTCTGAATCCAATATCTCCCTAACAGTTCTAGGATCATCACCAGTAATAGACAAAGAAAAATTTGAATGGAAATCAGATGGAGTATACCTTTCTGGTATCCGTTTTCCCTTCATTGATATCCTCAATACTGGAGTATGAGGATCTTATTCTTCTAATTCATGTTCTTTTGTAGAGTTTGATTCATCATCCTTTAGCTCAAACTCAATTTTCTCTGGTTCTTCCTTACTTGGTAAGACTTCATGTTTGAAAACATCCTTCATTTTTATAAATACCACATCTTTTCTATACACAACCTTCTTAGTTTATGAGTTCTAGAGTTTATAGCCTTTGATACCATCTTTATACCCAATAAAGATAAACTTTTCATCATTCCTATATAGCTTACTCTTATTTTCCTTTGGAACATGAACATACACCTCACATCTAAATACCTTGATATGTGTGAGAGAAAGTTTCTTACCAGTCCATACCTCTTGTGGAGTCTTGTCATCCAATGTTTATGAGGGTGATCTACTGACCAGATAACATATAGTGCCCACTGCCTCTACCTAGAATTCTTGCCCTAACCCAACACCATTGAGCATGCCTTTTTCCATCAGCGTATTGTTCATCCTTTCTGCAGCTCCATTATTCTAAGGTGTATATGGAGTATTCTTCTACCTTTCTATACTGCACTTCTTAAATAATTCTTCAAATTCATTCCCACATAATTCTCCACTATTATCTCTCCTTATCACCTTAATTATTTTCTCTGTTTGATTCTCAACAAGATCCTTAAACTCTTTAAACCTGTCAAAGAATTCATATTTCTTCCTGAGGAAATATATCCAAGTATTCCTCAAGAATTAATATATAAATAAGTCATAGTACATAGATTTTCCCAATGATGGAACTGACACATGTCCAAACACATCATTGTGCACTCGCTGTAAAATTCCTTCTTCCCTCATTGCACCAGAGGGGAATCTTACCTGATTCTGCTTCCCACATACACAATGTTCATAGAAATCAAAATCTAGAGAGAAGTTAGACATACCTTCAACCATACCTTTACTATGTAGCAGTTGAATACCCATCTCTCCGATATGCCCTGGTCTTTGATGCCACAACATAATATTTTCTCGAGAGTCTATAGGAGTTTTTTCTTCTTCAGCTCCAATATTAGGAACAACGGAAATATTACACCCATCACTAATAGTGCTACCTTGCATCTTATACATAGTTCCAATCCAAACTCCCTTCAGCAACACCATTTATCCTCGAACCATACTACAAGTTTCTTTTACAAACACTATTTTTACCCCTGCATCGTCCATTTTACTTACAAAAATCAAATTTCTGGCCAATCCTGGGATGTGCAGAACACCATTTAGTGTTCTAATCCTTCCATCTATGAGACTCGACTTGAATTTTCCTTGTCCTATGATTTTGGTTGTTGATTCATCACCTAGGAAAACATTACCTCCATGATACCTTCCATATCCACATAACCATTCCTTGTGGGGAGTCATATGAAAGGATACACCTAATTCAACCAACCATGCCTCATGGTCTACATGTGTTCTTGAAGAAGCCAAGTACAAATCCCCTCCTTCTTCCTTGAAGATATTTTCTTCTGTATATGGAGCACCTTCAGATCCCTTCACTTTCTCAACGCTTTTGGATCTACATTGTTTCTTGAAGTCCCTTCTTTTCCACATCTCTAGCATACCTTTACAAAATTTTCAAGAGATTTAGATCTACCCTTAGACTTAGATCTCCCACTTGAGGACTTAGATATATTTCTATCTTGGGAGTGTCCTCTTGCAAACAATGCATATGTTATTTGTCCTTCCATGTTCTTCCATCTCATCTCCTTCGACAACAAGGATGAGACCACATCATCAAAACTCAAGGTAGTTATATTACTACCTATGGCCACAACCAAACTATCACACAAGTATGGTAAAGAGAATAGTAAAATATTACACTTATCTTCATCTAAAATTTTAATCTAACCAGATAAAAACTCACTTACCATAGTATTGAATGTGTTCTGATGCTCTTCCATCAAGCCTCAATCTCTCATCCCCAGGTTATATAGATTTTTTTCACAGAAACAACTTGTTTACCAGGGACTTAGACTGATACAATTTCCCCAAATTATCACATAACTCCTTGGATGTAGATTCCCCTGACACGTTTAGTAATACTGAATATGAGAGACACAAATGAATTGTGCTCTTCGCCTTTCAATCCAATTTTTCCATTCATCTGCTAACATTCTTGTAGGTGCAATACATGGATCCACCACGACCCACTGATCTCTATCTACCAATAGATCTTCCATCTTGAGCTTCCATGGCTCAAAACTTTTCCCATTAAATTTATCAGTCTCTATTTTCGAATTGGTCGCTATTTCCCTTCACCTAAAGAATGAATACCACAAATATCCCACTATAACAAGGCTTATCACAGTCCCGAGCCAAACCCATGACCAAAAAGGCATCCCCCTGAAGCCAATAATGTCTCTGATACCAAATGTTTATTTTAACCTTGTACAATATTTTACTGCAAACATATTTTCAATAAAAGAATAGAAAAAATACACGCGTTACATGGAGATTTTTCCCCTGGAAACCCAAACCAGGAATACTAGCATATTTTGTATTCATTCCCATCATAGATTGTTTACAATACAATATACATATAGGATCTAGCAACATCCAAAACCCTAATCCAATGACCTGGATTAGTCAACAACCCTAATTCATTAACCGAAAATAGAAAACCATCGACAAAAAACCATGTTCCAAAAAACCACCCATAAATGGACATGAAAATAATCCAAATACTTCTACCTTAATACTTTACTTTAATTAAATAAATTATTAAAGTAAAGTGATTTTATTAGAGAGTTGTGTTTTATTTAAAGAAATGATTTAATTAGCATTAGTGAATTAAATAATAGCCATCAATATAAAGTGATGTGATAATTAACCTCAACCGTCAATCACTTTGGAGATTATGGTTAGGTCATAACTCAATATTATAAAAGCAAGGCTAGGGTGAAGGAGAAGAGACATGATACATTGATATAGAGGGCAAAGAAGGACTTTTTCTCGGGAGGATTGGATCACAAAGGGTTGTGATTCAAGGAGATCTTGGATAGGTGGAGAGGGAATTCCATATAGATATCTAGGCCAAAGGAAGAGATAGGTCAAGTATGCAGTAGAAGGATTAGTCTTCATGGATAGTGCAGGTGTTTTGGTACAGGTCCTGCAGTCAGTGTGAGTTTCAACATATGGGTTGCACATATAGCATGGGTATTATGTTACAGGTCATGCATAATAGCGCATGTATCAACGTGAATTTTTTTTTGTAGTTGTACAATGTCATGCAATATTTTTGGTAGCGTTTTATCTAGTCAGGTTTTGATGTACTTTGTCTCTTTTCTATTTGGGATATTTTCCTAGTAAGGGAGCCCTTGTAAGATTTGAAGTTATTTGAATGATAATCCTAGTTGATGTGAAGAATATATTTTTGTATTGTTGACGACATTTTCAATTTCTAGTATTTCTTCCACTACCTTTATTTGAGTTGAAAATTACAAAAATGTATTTTTGTTTTGTGAGTTGCTAATCTGATTTACAGTAAGGAAATCACTAGATAACGAGATACATAGGTGTCAAAGTAAGGATTTCAACAAGAGTTATTTACATTATTTTTTGAGAGGGTTCATGCCACTCGACCAATAGTACCTCTCTTTCCTACTAGGCCTATGTTTGATGTGCATGTGAGGGAAATTGTTGGCCAAGAAGGGCTAGCTCGAATTTACATGTACTCCAATCTGTAGGGATGTATGTGATTTTTTAGCTAGAGAGGACAATATTGTTGTCAATATTGTGCAATACCCATATGAGGGGATAGATTTGATAGGATCTCCAAACATCCTATTTACAACAATAGATCTACCATATCAAAGAGGTTATATTATCATTATGTTTTGATAAATCCAGATGCATGTTTTTATGTCTTATTTAATGCACATGTAATTTATTGTAACATTTTTTTCAATTATCTTATTATTATATATTGTTTTTCATATATTGGCACATATATTGGAGATGAGAGTCCCCAACAGGATAAGGAGACAGAGGAGGAATATGACCATCCTACAGTACATATACCTCGCATGCCATGCAGGCCAAATCAGAGAGCCCAGTTGGAGGTGGTGGATCACCTATAGGCTATGTGGTGTCATGATTATTCACGAAGTGGTACCTACATCAGTTAGAGATAAATTATGGGTACCATATCTCTCTATGATATGGATAACTCTACCCCGTGACATGATGCGGTTGATGTATCATATTGTTAGTTTTTTCAATATCATCGAGAGGTTGAGAGATCTTGCATGTGATTCTACTCCATCTAACGCATCAATAGACCAATCAACATCCTCTACTCTACCACATGGTCCCCCTCCTCCTCCATGTGATTCTACACCATCCACTAATACTCTTGCTTCCCCTCCACATGTGTCTGAACCAACCACCGTTGATCCTACTCCTCCTCTCCTCCTCCCCCTCCACATGTCTCTACTTCATCCACTTCTGATCCTTCTCCTACTCCCCTTCCATATATGTCTACTCCATCCACATCCCATCCTCCTCCTACTCCCCCTCCACATGTGTCTACTTCATCCACTTCTGATCCTTCTCCTACTCCCCTTCCATATATGTCTAATCCATCCACATCCCATCCTCCTCCTACTCCCACTCCACATGTGTATGCACCAACTGTTGATCCTCCTTCTTCTCCTCCACATGCGTCACCATCCACTGATTCTCTTCATCCACTTGTGTCACCATCCAACGATACTTGTCCTTCTCCTCCAAATTTGTCATCATACATCGATGCTCCTCCTCCTCCTCTCCTCCTCCACATGTGTCACAACATTTTGACGATTTGTACACTATGTTCACATCAGATACTGCTACAGAGGTTGATATTTATAGAGATATATTTGATATTGTGCTTTTGTCGACATTTATTTCTAACATAATTGGTATTGATAGAGGTTCTACCTCTAGTAGAAAATACATTGATGCATCTAGCTCTGGTGGTGGACCTATCTAGTAGTGGTATTGATTGACATGTATATTGATTCTTTTATATTTGACTTGAGATGCATATGTGACATGTTTATTGTAGATTTTGTTGAGATGTATGTTTGAAATCTATATTCATATGTATATCTCTCATGTATATTATTTTTTTCTTATAATATTGTGGTTGTTGTTTTATTTATAAAAAGTATTATGAGTATGTTAATGATTAACATTGTTAATGATTTATTTGTTTTTAAGTTAAATTTGAGATGTATCACTCATTAAATTTTACAATTGTCATACAATGTTTAACTTTACTTTTATGAAATCATTTAATTTGGATTATGATTGTAAAAAGTTATAACCATTGATGCCATGTAATGTTTAACTCTTCTTCAAGGTGAATTGTTTGTTGTCCAAGAAGATACAATATGTTTATTAAACATGTTTACAAGCAAAAATACTTAGATATGATGAGTGAAATGATTGTGATTTGAATGATTATGTATTTTTCATATATTATAATAATAACATTATAATATATCCCCCAAGGTGTAGAACAGTCGGTGAAGGAGTGTATTGTTAAGGCACTATGTTATGTGAAGTCACCAGTTTGAAACCCTTGTGTGTCGCATGAGGGGCCAAATTGACATGCCTGGAGGTTATAGTGGTAGAAATTGGATAACACAACCCCATGTCACAGGAATATGTTCCAGACTAGTTGTTGATTTCGCCAGTAAAAAAAATAATTATAACATTATACTATAATTATTCACTGATAATAATGATGATGATGCAATCCCCCGGATGGGGTGTCACTGGGATCATCGTGTGCATGGGAAATTCAGTGGACACCTGGTCACATCCCACTCAGCATCACACCACCACAAAACACACTCCCACCAAACATTTAAACCATGCATTCAACTCATTGATCGACGTACCCCCACATTCAATTTTGCGTAGAGCCAGTTATGTCCATGGCACTCCAGCTCACAGTGGTTGTTAATGTGATGGGATGGCTTCCTAACTAGTCCCATTGCAAGATTCAGATCCATGGTTTTTGTTCCATGCCAGTGGAGTCTATGGATCATTCACACCCTTTGCCTCTCGCTCCTCACAGTCACATATATGTCCAATTTTTTTTTCACCTATGGTTTGAGCTTATCCCTCCACCCCACCGTTGATTCAAGCTCCTCCCTCCGCTCCACTTTTGGTTCATTTCATCCCCTCCTCTCATTGTATTCTTCCCAATTTCATGACAATGAGGAAAATCAAAGTGTGGGGCAGCTTGGTTTACTGCAAGGGGAAGAGTTTCGTAGGGTCAAGGTAGGCAAGCTCCTCAAAACTTACCTCAGGCTCATATTCGTGCCTCCACTCTGAAACTCCCTCTTGATCGTTCCACCACTCTGAAACTCCCTCCTCTGTCCTCACCGTGGGCTTGTAGAGTATAGTGGTTTGATAGCTTTGGAAATTCCCTTCGCTTTGCACCTAAGCTCAGCCCAGAGTCTTTGCCCATCCACCAGTATCCACCCCGTCCACCCCTCCCTCTACTCCCCCTAGTCCGACTTCCACCTCCCTCCGCTCCCCCGAGTCTCACCACCCCCCTCTCTTCTTACTCCTCCCCTCTCCCTTCTTCCGCATGCCCCCCTTCTTCTCCCAATGCTCCACCTCCCCCTCCGCTTCCTCCTATTTTTTCTTGGTGAGATGGGCTCTTGAATTTGCATAATTCTCTGGAATTTATCCACATCTCATTCATTGAAGTCAAGCACAAAATCAAGAAGTTGTTGAACAGGGATAAATGTCAAGTTAGTCACGAGGAGCACCTAGAGACTCTTCTTTGTTCTCTCTGGCACACCACCCCGAACACAGGGATTCCATCCAAGGACATTACGCAAGACCCATAGAAAGAATGGACGTCAGGGCCTAGCTCAGGATGACTCCATCGTTCTCAGGTTTCACTGGTTTTTTATTTTTCCAAATGGTTTATTTTACTGGGTTACAGCCCTGCGAGGCATCCTAGCTTCTAGTCTTTGCACAATTTTTTTTTTACATTTTTTTTGTAATTTCACGAATAATTGGGAACTCTATGGACATGTGGCAGTATTGGTTTCCCACCAAGGCGATGTTGCCATAGTCTCTTGGTCTATTCTGCCAACCGTAACTTTTTCACTATAGCAGGTTTCAATATATTTTTCTAACTTAAAAAAAAAAATGATGATGATGATGTAATAATAATGTTATTGTTTTCATTTTTATCACTCAAACATTACAAGGCAAAGTTATAATATAATTTTTAACTAAAATCACAATTATTATATTTTATTAATATATAAATTTTCCAAAGATTTTATGAATTTATATTATCCAAATATTATAATATATACAATTTATTCAGGTAAACTTAAAATACTAAATATAAATAATAATAATACATTTTGATCTATACAATTTTGATCTATATAGTTTGGATGAAATGGTTTCACAATTTTTTACTATAATACTAACTTTATGAATATTCTATTAAAAACGAATATCACCAAACATTTTAGAATTAGTATTTTAAGAATTAGTAAAATTGACAAAGATTTATATACTTTTAGATAAGTATGGATCATTAAAATTTTACTTAATTCTAACTAGGATCTAGAAAAAAAATCTTTTAGAATTTCCATTTCCTTCCTAAATTCACACTTATTTTAGGGAGAATGTAAAAAGAATGATTAATATAAGTTTATATGATTATAAAACTAAAGGATGGAGTGGAATAGGTGAAGGTCATGATAGTTGCACAATTTAAGGTTGGGAATGTCATCAAAGTTGGTAATGCCAACACCACAAGTGTGATTCCATAACTCATAGATGTTGTATGAAGTTATTTTGTTGGAATTGTCCTTAGAAGTTTCATCAAAGCAAGTATGTATTTATTTGAATTTTATTTTTTCAAACAATAAAAAAATTGAGGTTTTATTTTTTAATATCTTCATTATTTTGTTAAACACAATATAATTTAAAATAAAATTAACTACTGTACGTCACAAACTTTGTGATATCTCAATTAATGCTTAGTAATTCAAAGGTTAACATAAACATATTTTAATACAATACAACATAAATTTTCTATAATAAATAATAAATATGAAAATAAAAATATATCAAAACCAGATCTCATTCTTGTACTATTTAATGTATTTTCAGTATGGTGGTTGTTTAAATGGTTGTTAACTTTTCATATACAGCATAATATTAAAATGGGAAAAAAAGTTGGTCATTATAGATACCCATAATAGAATGACACATACACAATATAAATGTCGAAACAAAGCATTTACAAATCATCTTTTGTTTCCATCACCCTGATTATATTCCTTGCTTGGTTTTGGCACAGGGAAATTTTGGGAGAAAACCAAGAAAATTTTGAAGACTTTAAGATAGCGTATGAAATGGAGGAAAAGTAACACTGGAAACAGAGGAAAAGCAACGCCGAGAAAACTAGTTACAAAGTGGAAAAATTGTTGCGAAGCAGTTGGAAAGTGGACAAGCGTCGACTTGGAGAACGGTTGGATTGAGGACCAGCCGAGATGGAGTAGTTGAAAAATGGACAAACCTAATCCTCTTAGGGTTAGGGTTTTTGTAAGGGCATTGTCCCAATTCTATATAAGTAGAATGTGTTAGGAGGATGAAAAAGTTTTCCTTTTGTTGGTATGTGTATTGTTGAGGTTGTAGTAGATATTTTTGTTGAGTAGGAGGTACTGTGGAGATACTTTTGTGATCTGTGGAGATCGGATGTAGTGGCGGAAGAATTGTACATTTCAAAGCACTAGACTTTTCAAGAACATGAATAAAGAACCCAAGAAACAATTATTTGTGGACATAGCCCAGGAGTGGGTGAACCACGGTATATATGTGTCATGTGTATGAATGGTTACATTGCTTACTATTATAGTTCAGTTAACAAGATTTATGATGAATATGTTAATTGATAAAGGTTATATAACTACGCACTAAGGAAAAAATCATGGAATATGCATAACATCACTAAGTAAATGAATTCCATAGCTAGTGTTTAGATCTGGATCTTATGTTACAGTGGGAGAATACATATCCTTGAATTCATGCTGATATAATGGTTAATGAAGTATTATTGGAATATTAGTTTTATTGGTCTAAACTAGGATCTAATGAGGGCTTGAGGACTAACAATGAGTAGATTCAATTCCTATGAGAGAGAACTGCATCCCATCCCAGGGTTGCAGACATCTGAGTCTTGCGGCCACCCATTGAAGCCATCTTGGGTGATACTGCATAGTGCACTTTGTGCGTTGTGTTACCTTCTGGTATCCAGAAGGGTCGATAGGTGAAGGGTTGTTGGTAATCATGTAGTTAGAACTTGGTTCAACCCATATGTAACCAACACTTGGCATCAATTGACTTTGTTTTTCAACTTTTATCCCGGGACAAGACAAATGTAAGAGTGTAGACAACTTGTTCAACAACTTTTTTGCAGTAGTTTTGCATAGTCATGTTCCATCCACTTGCAAGATAGTTTCGTGCCCTTGAGACACTCATCTTCTCCACTATATTTTATAATACTTTGTTATTTTTCATGCTTTTAAAAACATGAAAAACATGAAAAAAAATCACAAAAAGAAAAGGGGGGGAAGAATTTTGATCTTTAAAATTGATTTAGTTGAAGTGAAAGCCATTAGTATTTTCCACCCTTGAGCATACCACCTTTTTTCATCAATCTCTTACATTTGGGATTTACTATTTCCTTAGGAGTTTTACCATGAGTATGAGTTTTTACTCCTTTGACTGGTCATTCTTCCAATCCTTACGGAGAATTCTTCAATGCCTCTTATGTTGTCACTTTATATCATTGATATTTTTAGCATTAAATGTTTCCCAAATCCTCATTGTGTCATGTTAATTTCAAGGTAATTTTTAACCTAACTCAATCTTTTCTACATACGTGTTGACCATTTATGTCTGCCTTCCATTTATTAGAGTGTTCTTAGCATTTTTTTCTTAGATCAAATTCATTGTTATTATTTCACATCAGTTGATGGGGGATACCATAATTCCCTCCTTTCGATGGATCTCTTCATATCAATGCCAAATCCATTTCTAGGAAGTAGTTCTAGAGACATTAATGGTGCCTTGGATCTTGCAGTCATTAGTGGTAGGTTTCATATAAATTGATACCCCGAAGACCCCTTCTTGATTTATTCTACAAGTGTTCAACATCATATCATCTATTTACACTTGTCATATTGTACATTGTACCTTGGGGCCCATTTTCATTATTGGTAATCTACCTCACGTTTGTCAACAATCTTCATTAATGATCATTGATAAGATGGTTTATACAATGATCAACATAATTTTAACGACCCTCCGTTACAAAATCCAAAAGTGGCGTACAACATGTAATTTTTTTTTGTGTGTTAGGAAATTTAAAACATCACAATTAAAAGAAACATCATCGACACCTCATTCACATAAATTAATGAAAAATAGTAATGCCTTAACATCCAATCATGACACAATGTCGACACATGATCACCATGAACCATGAAATGCATATAAACGTATTAACATATTAACTAACAACATCCCAACATCATTGCATTCTACAATTAATAACGATGCATAAATAATGTGAATCATAAAAACTCAACTCATATCATTAGGACGATCATCAGATAACACCAGGATAACATGAGATAACACAACAAATCATAAGGATCATAAATATAATCGCAAAAATCACATAAGTTACTACCTGCCCAACCTACCCTGCAAGGTTAGGACCCTCAAGACACATAAGCAACACTCAAGCCCAAGTTCCAATTGATTTAAACCATTTAAGGTCTTAGGGTTGGCGACTGTTCTGAGGAACAAGAAGGTGTATATGTCCCACTAACACAATCAATCCAAGTAACAAGATAAATCAACAGAGTCTAAGATCATCAATCACATCAATCCATCAATCCTAAACATCAATAAATCAAGGCACAATAGTATTCATTCACATAACACCGAATAGACCATATTAAATCCAAGGAGTAACAATTAATAATTTATAAAAAGTTTTAAAGGAGTAACAAGTATTAAATTGAGAAATTATAACACCTGGAAGATGGGGATTGGAGAAGGGGAAAGGCAATGATAATCAATGCAAACAGAGATAAGAAGAGGGAACCAAAAATGCAAAGTTTGACCCTAGAATCACAAGGTGTGTAAGCCATGCTGGGCATATGGCTTCAAAAAATACAATGTTGGAAAAGAGCACATTCACTAGCTGGTTTAGAAAGTAAAATTGTAGAGTGAGGAGAGCCCAATGCAGAGGGTTACATGCTTAAGTGTAATATCATACCAACTAAGTGTAAATTAAGGAAGGGTTGAGTATTAAGAGCCAAGAAGTCATAGCATGGTCAACGGTAAGTGCATAAATGTCGAGATAAACGCTAAGGAATAGTGCCTCCATTGTTGGTAACCCAAAAATTCTGAAGGGAAAGCTACAGGAAAAAAAAATGCATGGATAAGGGAAGGGCATTCCATGCCCTAGAAATCATTGTTTTTTTAGAGATCTCAATAAGGGAAAAAAGCAAGGATGGAAAACGTCACAACCCCAAGACAAAAACAATTGCAGAGATAAACAAAAATGCGGAGTTACCTGCAAATTCATGGAGAAAAATGCATCTAATTCACATTCTAATAACTGTTCTAAATTAAGAAAGCACAGAGAACAAATATTAAGATTTAAGGGGGTGGTTTCATGGTGTCTAAAGAAGTGATATCACTCGAAACCCAACGCAACTCTTGCAAAGTAAAGAAGCAAATTAAAATAATAAAACGTCAAGTATCTCTCTCTGCTCACACATTGCGCAATCAAAAACTTATTGTTGAGTAAGAACAACAAAAGAATAAAAAAGCAAGGAATCTCTAGATTAAGAACGAAGGCCAGGGTAATGTAAGTATATAAAAAATTCCATCAAAAACTCAGAGAAGGACTATTCCCAACAATATCAGACATCCATTACAATTCCATCAACACATAAATCTGTCTAAAAATTTCTAACTATTTTACAACTACATATTTTAAAAATGTGTATCGTAATCGGTTGATGGCTTGTTGATGTTCTTTGGTTGTTGGCGATCCTCATCGTTCCCGCTTGCTAATCGCTGAGACCTCTTAGGTACCTCCTAGCCAACGCTAGGGGTACTCTTCTTCCCCCTGATCCCCCTGAGCTGAAAAGGGGCCACACACACAACCAAAGAAAAACTAGCTCCCATCTTGCCTCACAAGGTCGAGCTACCACTCTCTATTCGAGTTGGATATCCCAATTCACACAAGAAAAATCAGTAAAGAAAAATTTGGCAACATAACCTTATGCATACCAGTTGTGATGCATTCCTCTTCTCTGTCATTTCTTTTATAGATCTCTCTTAGTGACCATTTTCCAAATGCACGTTAAATTTTTTTTATTAAAAATTAATTTGGAAAAACTCTCCCTCGTACACTTGTCACCCGATCCCTTAGTTGCACCAGAATTTCATTTATTTAATTAAATTAATTGCCAATTTCCATCAATCATCCTAAAAGTATTCCTAAAAATGCTCCTTGTTGTCCCTGTATTCCCTCAATTTCCTTTAATGATTGACGCATTTCTTAAATCTTAGTTAAGTTTTATTTAGGAAAGTTATCTAGACTAGATTCATTTCTATGTTCCACATTCTTTTTTTCATTTAACTCCCCTTTTGTCTAAGTTCCAAATTAGCATGTCTTACACATAAACAGTAATTAAATCTTCGATAAATTATTTCTCCTTTAAATTCTTAATTTTATTTTTCTTCATCTCGCTTTTATTAATTGATTAATTAATTTTTAGTCCTCATACCCTATTTAGACATAGGCTTTAATTTCAACTAGGCTTAACATTTTTTTAAGGGAAAATTTATAATTAATAAACTTTACTCATACAAAATTTATTTTAAGGTTGACCACGTCAAAATAAAATATAGTTTTCTAGGCACCTAGGTTCATTGACTCACCTGTGTTAAAAATCACGATGTTCCCTTCAAGATGCACTACGTGCTCCAAGGGTGCCTCTCTCCTTTATTCATGTTTCATTTATTCAACATGCCCTTCAAGACACACTACGTGCTCCTAGGGTGCCACTCTCCTTTGACTGATTTTGGTAAACGCACAACCCTTGGAGTCAATACTCCATCAGGGGACCTTGTGTGAGACAAAAAACCTCTAAGAAATAAGGACCCTACTTTATTGCGTGCCCATTAGAATCTTCATGAGTGACTGTCTCATTTTGTCCTCATAGCATATTGGATCTCTCGAACTAGGTAATCGTTAACCTACAATTTGAACCATGGCGGGAGTGCTAGTAGGCTATGTCAGGGTTGTTGGCACACCTCTCCCTCAATATCTCTGGTTTTTGTTTATGCCTCTTTACTCCTAATGTGAGTCTAATTAGAAAGAAATTGTCAGCCTACATCCATCAATGAAACATGCCAACAATCCATAAACAACATCATAATATACCTGATCATATGTCACATATGCATAAACAGAAATACCCAAACCATATACAATCCACTCCTTGACTCCATCCAGAGTCCAAGGAGGTCCACTGATGCCATTGGCATCCTCGATCTTTCAAGTGTCCTTCACACTCAGGAGAAACCATTCAATATCACCTGTCTATACATAGATATCAAAATAAAATATCATATCCATAACATCATCATCATAATCCATAATAGAAGAAGACAATCATATAATGAACTAGATCACTTGCACGCAAGTTTCCTCAAAGAATAAGTCAAATTGTGTGTGCACAAGAGAGGGATGTTACATACACCCCCTCTTGTTTTAAACTCCATCCCAAAGTTTCACATTATATAAGTGGATAAACTAAATTATATGAAAATATCTAAATGTCTAGTTGTCAAACAAAAAAGGGAACTGTTGGCGCATATCATATGCGTCCTCCCAGGTAGCTGAGTGTGGACTATAATTCTCCCACTGGACCTTGACCCGATTGATTGTTCGACATCATAGTTGTTGAATGCGATGGTCCATAATGCATATTGTCTCTACCATGAGAAAAGCCTCATCCGATACCTACAAATAACTCATGTCAATCACATGTGTAGGATCGCTAACATAATTTCTCAAAACAGATACATGAAAAATGTCATGCATATGCATAAAAGAATCAGGCAAGGCTAGTCGATAGGCTACAGGCCCTTTCTTTTCCACAACTTCAAAAGGTCCTATGAATCTAGGAGATATTTTATCACCCTTTCTAAACTTGATCGAACTCTTTTGCGGTTTCACCCACAAGAAGAATCGATCGCCAACTTCATAAATATAGTCAACGCGATGTGCATCGACATAACTCTTTTTTCGAACATGCGCTTCCTTAATCCTTTGTCTTATTGTTTTCATTTTCTCTTGCATTTATTGGATCTCTTTTGGTCCTACAAAGACCCTATCCTCGAGTTGGTCCCAGATCAAAGGTGTTTGACATGGTCTCTTGTAAAGAAACTCAAACAACACCATCTTAATGGTGCTTTGATAATTTTTTTTGTATGCAAACTCTACCAATGGAAAAAACTCCTCCCAACGCTTATGTTTGTCCATCACATACAAACGCAACATATCTCCCAAGAATTGGTTCGTTATTTATGTCTACCCATCTGTCTCTGAGTGATATGTGGTACTAAAGTTAAGTTGGATTCCCAAGGCCTCTTGGAAACTAGTCCAAAATCGTCTTGTAAACATTTATCTTGGATCGGATATGATCCTCTTAGGCATGCCATCCAACCTCACAATATCGCTGATGAAAAATCTAGCTATGTCAGGCACCTGATATGTCATATGCATAGGGATAAAATGTGCACTCTTCATTAGAGTGTCAACTACCACGAAAATCGAGTCATGCCTCCTTGCTGTCAGTGGCAATCCATCAATGAAGTCCATTGAAATGACCTCCCATTTCCATTCTGAAATAGCATGTGGTTTTAGTAATATTTTCTGATGTCTATGTTCATTCTTCACTTGCTGACATTCTAGACATCTCGCCACATAGTTGACTATTTCCGCCCTCATTCCTTTCCAGAAGAATAAGGATTTAAGGTCTGCCCTCATCTTTGTTACTTATGGATAAGCCATGTACACTACTCTATGTAATTTGTATAAGATCAAACTTCTCAATTCGTCGTTGGGTGGTACGTAAATCCAATTATTATATCTCATTAATTTGTCATTGTCCACAGTATATCCCTCAAATTTTGATACCAACATGGTGTCTTGTTCGATAAATTCCATAACCTCTTTATACTAGTCATCATCGTGTTGTATAGTTAGGATATTTTCATGAAGATTTATCTAAAGAGATACCACCAAAAATATGTGTGGTATCTGATTCAATGCATCTGCAACTCTGTTCATTGTTCCTTTTATGTAGGTAATCTCGAAATTGTACTCACTAAGAAGTTTTAATCAGCACCTTTGTCGTGCGTTCAAGTCACTTTGCGTAAAAATGTGTTTCAAACCATAGTGGTCCTTTTTTAGTTCGAATTTTTATCCAAGCAGGTAGTGTCTCCACACTCTTAGGGCATACACAATGGCCAATAGCTCCAAATCATGTGTCGCATAGTTATCCTCATGCTTTCTTAACTTTCTTGAAATGTAAGTGATCACTCGACTGTCTTGCATCAAAAACCCTCCTAGGCCTTCCTTGGATGTGTCGGTGCATACCAAGAAGTCCGTATCCATGTCTGAGACTTTTAGTATCGATGATGTCATCAACAACTCCTTGAGCCTTCAAAATGCTTCTATGCATTTCTCGGTCCATACAAACTTCTTGTTTTTCTTCTACAACTCTGTAATCGTGTTTGATATCTTGGAAAAACCTTTGATGAACTATCCATAATATCCCACTAAACCCATTAAGTTGTGTACTTAGGGTACATTTGTCAGTGTAGGCCATTCCATATTAGCGACTACCTTCACTGGATCCACAACGATACCTTCGTTGGAGATGACATGCCCTAAATAATGAATCTTCAATTGATAAAAAGAACATTTCGACAACTTCCCATATAATTTGTTCTCCTGTAAACACTGTAGTACCAAGAAAAAATGTTCATCATGTTCTTCCATTGTCCAAGAATATATCAAAATATAGTCATTGAATACTTGAAAAAACGTGTCCAAGTATTCACAGAACACCCCATTCATCAAGCTCATGAATACCCGTGGGGAATTTATGAATCCAAATGGTAAAATGATAAATTCGAAATGTCCAAACCTCGTCTTGATTGCGGTCTTAGGAATGTCTTCCTCCTTGATCTGTAATATGTGATACCCTGGTCTCAAGTCAATCTTTGAAAACACCATTGCACCTTTCATTTGATCAAACAAATCATCTATTCTTGGCAATAGATATTGGTTCTTGATCGTTGCCTTGTTCAATTGATGGTAGTCAATGAATTTAGAGTCTCCACGACCCATCCTTCTTTCATATGAAAATAACAGGTGCACCCCAAGTTGATACACTTGGACATATAATTCCTAGGTCCAACAACTCCTTCAGTTGCATTTTCAACTCCTGTACCTCAGGGGTCGACATCCGATAAGGCATTCTTTCTATCGGTTCAGTGCCAGGTTTTAGGTCGATGGTAAATTCCAAGTCCCTGTCAGGTGGGAACCCTGGTAACTCCTATGGGAATACATCCACAAATTCTTGTACTACCAGAAGGTTTTCTAGTCCTTCCTCCACACCCTTTTCGTTCAACACAAGGATTTCATATAGCTTGCATCCCTTACACATGCTCTTCTGTAGATGTAGGGAATAGATGAACGTTATGGAAACTCCTTGGTTCCTTCCTACAATCACTCATTTCTAACCCTCGTCATCGATCAAGCTCAATCGTTTCATCTTGCAGTTGAGTATAACATCATATGATTCCAACCAGTCCATATAAATCATGACATCATAATATCATAAGATTGTGACATACAATTTATCCTTCGTGATGAAATCTCCCAGGTTAAGGTTACAATCTATAACCTTTCCTCCAACCCTCTGCTTGGCTCCTAAATCCATTTCCACGTAGCTAAAATCATCATGTTCGACTACCTTTACCTTAATTCTTTTTAGCGATGCACCAGAAATAAAGCTCTATGTAGCACCTAGATCTATCAAAAAATTAAAGGTATGGTCAACGATGGTATGTCTCGAGAAAAGTATATTGGTGCTCATCCTAGCGGTTATTCACCACTGCATGAATCTGATGGGCCTTGGCCAAATCTCCTACGGTAGTGTGTCCAACTGACCTGACTACTTTGGCCCTCTCAATCGAGAATTCACGCTAGTAATGTGGCTCTCCACATGTCCATCATATAGTCTTTGATCCAGTACTCCTGGGCCCTGAAGTAGAAGTTGATGTCCCACGAGCTTGAAACCCTAGTCTGTTCTGTTGAATAGGCCTAAATTGTTTCTACTGCAGTCAATGTTGCTATTGGTGTTGTGGTCCTCTGTAAGGAGTTCACTACTGAGGCATCGGTCATTGTGGTGCCTTCAATGTGGACCCTCTCAAAGTGCCTTGATACCCTGATGGATGTCTAGCTGGTGTTTGATGTTGTTACGCAACAGATGTCGCATGTCCCATCAGTCTCGATGGAGTCCTACTCTGACCCCCGTTGATGAGCTATTCCTCAAATATAAGGGCCTTCTGGATAACATCGTGCAACGCATGAGGCATTAAAATCCTCACTTTTGCACGAATGATGACATTAAGGTTGAACATGAACTCGTTGACCTTAATATTCTCAGTGTTCATATGTGAAGCATACTGAAGCATCTCCATGAAATGGGCCTCGTACTTGGGCATTGTGCGACCACCATGTCATAAGGCGTTGAACTCATTGAGTTGATGCTCAATGAATTCCTTCGATAGATACCCATCCTGAAACCACTTGAACAGTTCCCATGACATGTCTTCAATGTTCATGTTCAGTTGTGGCAGGAGCGTCTTCCACCAAAGAAGAGCACTCCACTTCAACTGAAAGACTGTCATGTGAACCTTCAAGTTGAAGGTGTAGTCGTGAAAAGAACATCACCATATTCTCCAACAATGCCTCGTAGGCTGAATCATCCATGGCACCCAAGAACTCGGGAAACTTGACCTTCTCGAGTTCTTGGTGAATGCTACCTACAATGACTAGGGTGCGCAGTGGACCCTCAGCAAGTACTAGTGCCCTGGCCTCATCTTTATCCAAATGACTAATCAATCCTCTAACATCCTCTAAAAGGATCTCAACAACGAAGGTGGTGGTAGGGCCAATTTCATGTGGGGGAAGGAGTAGCAACAAGCATTCGATGATCTAAAGCATCACTTTTTCTCAGCTCCAATACTCTCCTTGCTTGATCTGCAGCAACCATTCAATATTAAGATTGATGCATCTGACTATGTTGTGGCCATAGTTCTCACTCAGCATGGGCATCTGGTGGCATACCATAGTGAGACACTATCCCATACTGTCCAGGAATAATCCACCTATGACAAGGAAATGTATTCCATTGTACAAGCCTGGCGTCAATGGAAACATTACATTCTACAAAAAGAGATGATCATACACACTGGTCACAAGCCTCTAGAGTTCATACAAACATAGGGGAAATTGCAGAAAAACCACCATCATAAGTGGTCTACCTACCTGCAACAGTTCCATATCAACATTAAGTATAAGATAGGTATTTCCAATCATGTTGTTAACTACCTCAGTCATCCTCCTGTGGTTGTACTCACCATTTTTCTCCATTCCCATGGACATGAAAAATCTAGTTGGCACCAACTTTATCAACAAGATCTGTACTTCACCACCATCTAACAGCTCTTGGCTAAATGCGCAACTGTCGTCGATTTTCACATTGAGGACAGACTCTTATGCCACATGGGCCATATTTTTTTTCCTACAACCAAGCATGCAAATATTATTTGGGAAGCCCACTACAGTTAGGTGGCAGGAAAATTTAGCATGGAGAAAATTGTGGACGCTCTTCATAAACATTTTTATTGGCCAAAAATTCGACAAGATGTCAGCAAGTATATCAGATCTTGCACTGCCTGTGCCATTTCCAAGTCAACCATCAAGAAGCAAGTCTTATACACCCATATTCCTATTCTAGAGAATCCTTAGGAATCCATATCAATGGATTACAGGTCTAGCTTGTCATCCACCAAGCAAGGAAATGACTATGTATTTATGGTCATTGATCGATTTTCAAAGATGGCCATCCTCACACCCTTCAAGAGGAAAATCATAGTGGTAGATACTGCCAAGCTCTTCTTCAAATGATTTTGGGTCCACTTTGGGACACCTCAGACCATCATCTTCGACCCGGAAAACAGGTTCCTCAACACATTTTGGTCGAGTCTGTGATCTATGTTGGATACCAAGATCACAAAATCCATTGTTTTCCACCCCCAAACTGACGGCCAAACAGAGGTCACCAATCAGATGATTTTGCACATATTTCACATGTACAATTCTATGAATCCATGTACATGGGACAAGAGTCTCCCCTATGTTAAACACAGTTACAATAGGGCTCTCCATAGCTCCATCGACCATATCCCATTTTAGGTGAGTCTGGGATTCCAACCATTGGGACCCATTGATGTTGAACTTTCTCTTGCCACTGCACAGACAGACTCTTCCCATGATTAGTCTACAATCAGCAAAGCCACCAGATTCATTGAGTGAATTCAACACATCCTCCAATAGGTCTAGGAGATTTTGCAGAAATCCAATGATAACTACAAGAAGTGCCATGATCAATAGAGGGTACCACACTAGTTTCAGGTTGGTGAACAATTTTGGTTACATTTGTAGAAGGAGCATCTCACGGGGACCCATCGGAAGCTTCAACCACTTTTTTATGGGCCTTACACTATAACCAAGGTTGTGGGTAGCAATTTGTTTAATATCAACACTCCACCCTTCCTTGGTCTGCATCCAATGTTCAATTTGGACCTCCTTCGTCCATATTTTCCACCATTATTGGACACCTCAGAGATCGCAGAACAACTAACACCAGCATAGCTCAACTTTGACTGCATGGAACAAGCATCCATTGATCATATAGTGGACACATAGGTCAAGGGCACCCACCAGCAGAGGATACAGCTTTATCAGGTTGTCAAGGTAGGGAAACTCCTACACTAGAGCAAGTGGCTCACTCAGGGCCAAATCGAGTAGAAGTTTCCTCACCTAATGGGGGAACTCAACGCAATGGAGACCATTGTTTCCTAAGGGGGGAGGATTGATCTAGGTGGATATTGGTAGCCACCCACCTATTCCAACCAGCTCCTCTTGTCCATTTTTGTTCAGCATGTTCTTATGTACTTCTTTGTAATTGTGGATTCTACACTTCTGGAGATGTCTGAAGCCCCACACATCTTCCAGGTAGATACTAGTGGCCTCTCACCTAATCGAACTGGCTTATTTTGTATGTTTTCATGTCATCTCATCTTGATCTACTTCCAGGGCCATCTTGGGGCCCTAAACATATTTTTTTCTCTCTCCATAGTCAAACTATAGACAAAGTCAAAGTTTGATGGTGGAATGTGGATCTCCCTCAAAAACCTTTCCAACAGGCTATCACGCACCTAAAACAGAGGTCGTATGAAAATGTTACAACCCTGGGAAGTTGAGGTACCCACTTACGCCAACTTACCCATAGGGGCCCACATGACTTGTGGCATTTCACCTTCTAGGGTTAGAATTTTGGATGTCTAGGGTTTTGGAATTCATGAGTAATATCTAAAAGGCCTCTGGAGCCTCATTGTAATCAATTATTCTTAGATAGATGTGCGTAGCAGTCACATCCCTTCTCAGAGATAGCTACCACCATTCGAGCAAGTGTTTCAGTTCTGCAGTTTTACAGTTTCAGTCTATTCCATTATTCAATATAATATATTATTCATTAGATATTTGTGTTATTCTTCATATCTCTGTGTTTATAGTATTCAGTTTGTTAATCAGTTTGTTCTACTCCTAAATCTAGATCAGTGGTATTAGAATGGTCTACTCTTCATTTATTTTTCTTTGTGCATGTCCCCGACAAGATATGGGTACAACAAGTTGGGAATCGAACCAATTGAGCCATTACAAGATCGATTGTGGCGAGCCTAAAAAAAACCCATGGGGGATGAAAGAAATATGATGGAGTAGGAGATCCTATTAAAATGTTGCTAGAGGAATCCCCCACATGAGAAAGGAACGAAATGGTGGACAACTTCACGCAAATCCTTCAACGACTGCCCACAGGAGAAGCATCTTCATCAAGCAGCCATGCAACCCCCTTCAAGGTACAAGTAAATTTTGATATTCCATTATTTAAAGGACTTATATATGCAGATGTTGTAGATAAATGGTTTAATCTGATCGAAAGGTATTTTTTGGTCCACAATGTTTTTGATAGGGAAAATATCACTTTTTCACTCTTCAAGGCCATTCCCCATGTGAAATACAAGTGGGATACTTACTCTGAGAAAAGGGTTGTGAAGGAGTCTGCAATTTTTATGGTGGAACCTACATGGGATTCCTTCCGGGACACCATTAAAGAATAATAATACCCTGTTGGAAGCTACAAGGACCAATACACTAGATGGATCACCCTATATCAACAAAGGGACCAAACAATACCAGATTTCACCAACATTTTCCATACCCTGCACACCAAATTGGGTATCAAAGAATCTAAGCATCATATGGTGCTCAAATACAGTGGTTTTTTGGATAAATACATTCAAATAGAAATAGAGTTTCTAGACATCGCCTCATTGGGCATGGCTTATAAATATGATGTCAAGATCGACTAGAAATTTAAGCAGAAAATGAGAGAGTTTGGATATTCAAACCCCTCACACCCACAGAGAAAGGGACCAAGTCGAGATGGTCACCCTCAGGAGAACCAGTCCAAGATGCAGCACAATAAGGGAAATGAGAAGACGAGGAAGGACATGGGAAAATGGTGTGAGTACCATAAAATCCCTTAGTACAACACCGAAGAATGTCGCTCCAAGCAGTCCCTCATGGTGGAACTAAAGGCTTATGAGTCAGAGGCCAATTTTGATTATAAATCAAATCCTGAAGGAGGGAGGCAGATTATTGATGATGAACCCAGTGCCACTGTCTCTACCACCAAATTCTAGCCAAGTGAACCAGAAGAACCAGAGGAAGGGGAACCCCTCTTTCATTCACAGATCTAGGTAAATGGGGTTCTGTTTCATTTCATTGTTGATAGAGGTAGTCAAAAGAACCTAATTTCAATAGAGGTCTTTAAGAGGCTAGCCCTGCCAGGGACACCGCACTCGTATCCCTACACCATCAGTTGGCTCTACCAAGGAAGAGATATTTGTTTTAGCCAATAGTGTTGTCTACCCTATGGCATCAAGCCTTGCAAAGATGAGATACTATGTGATATTGCTCCCCTTGAAGTTTGTGATGTTCTTTTAGGACAACCATATTTTTGGAAGCTTCATGTTGTGTATGAATCTAGACCCTGCAGTGTTATTATTACTTTCGGTAGACAATTGTACAGGATATGAGAGGTTGTGCCTCCTACTGCTATTTCGTTAATCTTTGCTAAGCAATGTAGTAAGGTTATCTCACAGACTGGGACACTGGTCTTATTTTTGATCCATTCTCATAGTAAGTAGAAGGTCTCCACCACATCCGTGTCCTCTACATAGAGCCTCTATTTTCAATAGAAGTAAGTGGGCAGGATCTTAGAATAATACAAAGACATCTTCTACTCACCTATAGGGGTACTGACACATTATCAAGTCAAGCATCCAATTGATCTGACCCTCGATGCACCTCTACCTAATGGACCAATCTATCGTCCCTCGCTGATCGAAAATGACAAAATCAGGTGACAGATCCAAGAGATTCTTTAAAAGGGGCACATTAGACCTAACTCCTCCCCTTGCAAAATCTTGATTGTACCGGTGTAGAAGAAGGATGGGATGTGGCAACTCTGCATTGATTACAGAGCCTTAAACAAAATCACAGTCAGGAACTAGTACCCCATTCTCAAGATTGATGACCTCCTTGACCAACTCAAGAGGGAAACTTTCTTCAGTAAGATTGACCTGAAGTCTGGCTACCACCAGGTTCCCATCGAACCGACTGATGTATGGAAGACAACATTCAAATCTAAACAAGGTCTCTTTGAATGGCTAGTCATGCCCTTTGGCTTAACAAATGCACCAACCACTTTCATGAGGTTTATGAATGATGTATTGAGACCCTTCACCAACTCCTTTATGGTGGTATATTTGGATGAGATCCTCATCTTCATCGGAACATGGGAGGATCACATGCGGCACATTCAACAGGTTTTGAGCACTCTATGGTAACACAAGCTATATGCCAACTTGGAAAAATGATCTTTTGGCATGAACAGGGTCCAATACTTTGGCTACATTATTGATGAGAATGGTATACATGTTGATACAACTAAGATCCAAGTCATTTGTGACTGGCCAGCCCCAACCACACTTACCAAACTTCGGAGCTTCTTGGGACTAGCCAACTTCTATCGATGGTTTGTGTTGGGATTCTCCCATATTGCATGGGCCCTCAGCTAGGTGACCAAGAGAGGTGGTAAGGCCAAGTTCATGTTGGGGGAGGAGCAGCAACAAGCATTAGATGATCTGAAGCATCGCTTGTTCTCAACTCTAGTACTCTCCTTTCCTGATCTGGAACAACTATTCAAGATTGAGACCAATGCATCTAACTATGTTCTGGGTGCAGTTCTCACTCAGCATGGGCATCCGGTGGCATACCATAGTGAGAAAATATCTAATAATATCTGGAACTACCCCACCTATGATAAGGAAATGTATTCCATTATACAAGCATGGCATCAATGGAAACATTACATTATGGGAAAAGAGATGATCATACACATTGATCACAAACCTCTGCATTTTATACAGACACAGGGGAAATTGCAGAATGAACTCCATCAGAAGTGGTCCACCTACCTCTAGCAGTTCCATCTCAAGATCAAGTATAAGATAAGTATCTCTAATCGTGTTGTTGACTGCCTCATTCATCCTCCTGTGGTTGCACTCACCACTATGCTCCATTCTTGTGGACATGAAGCATATGAGTGGCCCCAACTTTATCATCAAGACTCAAACTTCACTGCCACCTATTAGCTCTTGGGTATAGGCACAACTGTCATTGATTTTAACATTCAGGATGGAATCGTATGCCACCTGGTCCATCTATGTGTTCCTACAAGTGAGTGTGCAAATATTATTTGGGAAGCCCAATATAATCGGGTGGCAAGACATTTTGGTGTGGAGAAAATTGTCGCCATTCTTCAGAAACATTTTTATTGGCCAAAACTTCGATAGTACATCAGCAAGTAAGTCAAATATTGCATTGCCTATGGCATTTCCAAGCCAGCCATCAAGAAGCAAGTCTTATACACCCCTCTTCCTATTCCAAAGAATCCTTGGGAATCCATTTCAATGGACTACATGTCTGGCTTGTCGTCCACCAAGAAAGGAAATGACTATGTATTTGTGGTCGTTGATCAGTTTTCGAAGATGGCCATCCTCACAACCTGCAAGAAGAATATCACAGGGGAAGATACTGCCAAGATATTCTTCAAACGAGTGTGGGTCCACTTTGGGATACCACACACCATCATCTCCGACCAGGACAGTAGGTTCCTCAACACATTTTGGTCGAGTCTCTAGTCTCTTTTGGACACCAAGCTCACAAAATCCAATGCTTTCCACACTCAAACCGATGGCCAAATAGAGGTCATCAATTAGATGATTGTTCAAATCTTTCACATGTACAATTCTAAGCATCCACATACATGGGACGAGAGTCTCCCCTGTATTCAACACAGTTACAACATGGATCTCCATAGCTCCACTGGCCATAGCCCATTTCAGATGGGTCTGGGATTCCAACCCTTGGGACCCATTGATGTTGCACTTCATCTTGCCACTGAAAAGATAGACTCTTCCCATGATAATTTTGTGATCGAAAAAGCCATCAGATTCATTGGAAAAATTCAACACATTCACCAACATGTCCAGGAGATTTTGTAGAAATCTAATGCTAAGTACAAGAAGCGCCATGATCAACACAGGGTACCACACACATTTCAGTTTGGCGACAAATTTTGGTTACATTTGCATAAGGAGAATCTGATGGGGCCCCATTGGAAGCTTCACCCACTTTCTTATGGGCCTTACACTATCACCAAGGTTTTGGGTGGCAATGCTTTTGAGCTCAACACTCCACCCTTGGCTTGCATCGAGTGTTCAATTTGGACCTCCTTCAACCATATTTTCCACCATTATTGGACACCTCATAGATCACAAAAGAGATGACACCAATAGATCTCAACCCTCACTACATGGAACAAGCATCCACTAATCATATAGTGGAAACACAGGTTAAGGGAACTCACCAGTAGAGGATCTAGCCTTATCGGGTTGTCAAGGCAAGGAAACTCCTACACTAAGGCAAGTGGCTCACCCAGGGCCAAATCTAGCAGAATTTTCCCCACATGATGGGGGAACTCAACACAATGGAGACCATTTTTTATTAAGGGGGGAGGATTGATCTAGGTGGATATTGGTGGCCACCCACCTATTCCAACTAGATCCTCTTGTTTGTTTTTGTTTAGCAAGCTCTTATGTACTTATTTTTAATTGTGGCTTCTACACTTCTGGGGATGTCTGAAGCTCCACACATCCTCCAGGTAGATACTAGTGGCCTCTCACCTAATCCAACTATTTTATTTTGTATGTTTTCATGTCAGTACATCTTGCTGTACTTACAGGGCCATTTTGGGGCCCTAAACGTTGTTTGTTTAGCTCTCCACAATCCAATTGTAGACGAAGTTAGAGTTTTGTAGCATAATTTGTATTTCTATGAAATACCTTTCCAATGGGATATCACATGCCTAAAACAGAGGTCGTATGCAAAAGTTATGACCCTAGGAAGTTGAGGTACCCACTTACACCAACTTACCCATAGGGGCCCACATAAATTTTGGTGTTTCGCCTTCTAGGGTTAGGTTTTTGGATGTCTATGGTTTTTTCATTCATGAGTAATATAAAAAAAGCCTCTGGAGCCTCATTGTAATCTATTCTACTCAGATAAATGCACGTAGCAGCCACATCTCTTCTCAGAGATAGCTACCACCATTCAAGCAAGTGTTTTAGTTCTATAGTTTTATAGTTTCATCCTATTTCATTATTCAATAGAAGATATTGTTCACTAGATATATGTGGTATTCTTCATATCTCTGTGTTTATTTTATTTAGTTTGTTAATCATTTTTTCCGCTCCTAAGTCTAGATCAAAAAGTGACGTACAACAGGTAAAAAAATGAATTAGGAAATTTAAAACATCAAAATTAAAGGCAACATCATCGACACCTCATTCACATAAATTAACGAAGCAATATTAATTCCTTAACAGTCAATCACGACATAATGTTGACACTTTATCACCATGAACCATTCCATGCATATCAACGTATTAACATAATAATTAACAACATCCCAACATCATTTCATTCTACAATTAATAACAACGCATAAACAATGTGAATCATAAATTCTCAACTCATCTCATAAGAAGGATCATCAGATAACACCATGATAACATGAGATAACATAATGAATCATAAGGATCATAAAGATAATCACAAGAATCACATAAGTTACTAACCACCCAACCTACCCTTGTTGGCACAGGGGCAAACCCAGGGTTCAATTCTACAACGACGCACCAACAAAACCCTAACTACTGGCCCTTTCGGCAACATTTGCGAAGCAGATGAAGTCTCACTCGAGGTAGAGGTAGGGGTGGTTGTAGGACTCAGATGTATGCAACCTTAGCTGGGACATAGATCTGTGATTCTAACACTCAACAGAGCACTTAGCAGTTATCATTCATCAATATCTAGTTTATAGTTACAACGCAGTTAGATCCTACTCTCAGCACAGATAAACCCCAAACTACGGAGCATCACAGTATTCATCCAGATCAAAGAAATCTAAGCACCAAGCATGTCCATATAAATCATATCTAACATCCATCCATATTATTAAGTAGAAAGCATCAACAGATCTATCTATCATTCATCTATATCAAAGAACTAAGAAAGTAAACATATAAACACATTAATACATCACACAAAGCATAGAAACACAGAAAGTACATGGTTTACCCCCACCCTGGGGATACAACCACCAACTCTTCTCTTCTTTATTATCTTTGGTCAAGCTCTTTACAGGCACATAGCATCCAAATCCTACTCTGCAGAAGACAAGAGATCTGTGTGCACTCTGCCAGATCCTCCTTCTTCGAGCTAAGGTATAGCACCAAGCCTTCACATAGTCTCTTACAGTTACTTGCACTTAGCCTTGCAAGCCTCACATAGTATGAACAAAGAACTTACAACTCTTGATCGCATAGATAGAACATTAGCACTTAGCACCTCTTTTCAACTAACTCCTCATTACATCGCCTAGATTCCTATATATATTACAAACTTGGGCCTAAACATGGGTAAAACCATGGGCTGACATTCCCATACCCATTACATAAATCCAAAACCCAAAAATTCCTAAAAAGGGGCCAAGATCCCATGATCTCCGCTTTGTCTTGCGCTCTGCCTTTGACAATTTATCAAAGTCCCAAAAATAGCTCGAACATGACCAAGGATCCACAAAAATTGGTCAAGGGCCAACAGGTCACCAACACTTACCTATGACTCACCCTAATTCACTCTGGTCTGGTTAATTCTGATTCAAAAGCCTCAAGATTGGCTCAAGCTGCTTTGACTTGTTGTTTTTGCATGGCCTCATGTTCATCAAACTGTTGGATGACTACTTCGTTGATAGGTCCTTCAAGGCATTGTTCAGCTACAGTGATTACTTTCTCCAGTTCTTCTCCTCGGCCTTCGATCTCTGTGAACAATTGGAAAGATTGATCCTGTACAGGTTGGAGCCTCTGAGTTATTTCCATAACCCTACTTTGAATGGTGTGGAACTTTTGTTGGGTAGTGCACTGCTCCTGGGATCGCTTCATTCTTTCCACAACTGACAAGGGATTCAATTGCGCATGTATTATCTCTGCTTGTTTCTTCACTTCCTAGAGTTGTGACTCCAGGTCCTTCAACTCTGGATTGTTAAAGAGTCACTCATACATCTAAGCACTGTGATCACTCAGTTTCTTGCATTCCATGGAAAGGAATTTTATTCTTTCAACTTCACTCCAGGAAGTTTCTTCTCTTTGATCTTTGACGTCCTGTAGGGTGTTGGGTATGGTACAGAGATCTATGTATGCTATATTCTATTGTAGTTGTTTGTTGGCTTCCACGAGCTGCTCTACTTGATGCGTGACTTGGTCTTCTACCTGTGGTTCTAATCCTATCACAAAGAGAAGTGCTATGTTGACTGCTTTCGTCACTTCGAGTTTCTCTCTGAGCAACTATTCTTTTTCTTGTTGCATCTGCGCTTTCTCTGCTTCGAACTTTGCCTAGACAACAATCTTCTCATGTTCTACAACTTTGCACTATTCTACGACTACACCTTGCACTTGCTTCAAGGCCTGGGTAGCTTGTTTTGTTTCTTCTTGTGCGCGATGAAGGTGAGCTTCAACCACATCAGCTAATCAGTGTAGTTGGGCTGGCTCATCTCTCAAATCTAGTTCTCCTTATGGTAGGGGTGCAGTGGAGACTACATGAAGGGATTGAAGGGCCTCATGTACCCCTCATATTTTGACCTTGATTCTGCCATACATTTCCTCTTGCTTAGCTTCTTGTTTTTCCACTATTTCCAGTGAAGCATCATTTAGAGCTATTATGATGAAGTCAAAATCATCGGTAGTTAGTAGAGTCTTCATCTTGTTCACGGTGGCTCTAGATTTCTTCCAGGAAGAGGGTTTCTAGGGAGAAACCTTCCTCTTTTTCAAAGGATCAGTCTCATCTCTAGGCAATGCTACTTCACCTTGCTTTTTTTCATCTTTCATGCCATTTATCTCTTCTACATCATCATCACCCCCTCGGTCAGGTGATACTGAAGCAGTCATTCCTAAGGTGTTGCTTAAGTCTTGTACCTCCTTAGTCTTCTTCCTTGTGTTGGTTCCAGGTGTGTTATGTTCTCTGTGAGTGGCCTCCAGGCTGTCTTGTTCAGGGTCAAACATATATGCAGGGTCAGTGGGGATAAGGAGGTTTGTGGACCAGTCCTTAGTGATCTCCTCAAAGTATTCTTCTGTGAGTTTGTAGTACAATTCAAGATTCTCCTTATGTTCATCGTCTCACACTATAATGCAGATGAAGTGTCGATCTGTGCAGAACTTCATCAGGGTTTAAAACCTATGTAGGGTGTTCGGAGTCATGTGAGGTTCAAATTCGATGGATCTCTTCAACTGGAGGTAGTATGTATGAAAAACAACATTTGACTGCCACTATTTGTTCATATCACTCGAATACCAGAGTGTGTTGAAATTCATAGCAAGCGGCTCGAACGGCTCAATATCTGGGAATTTTGCACCTTCCGACATCTCCCAAGAAACAAAGGTGATGAGGATCAGGAACCAGCTAAAGTGGAACTCATAGCCTGGATCCTGCGCTTCACGGAAGCCTAGTTCCAGTTGATTAACTAGGTACTTCACCCAATTCATTTGTAGGCCTTCTACACACTTCCCCGGAAGGTCAACAACAAATCATGTGACCTACGTGGGTCTATTCTTTCTTACTAGATTTCATCTATTAACTGGCATGCTAGGCACACTGCGCGATTTTGGATGGAAGCTACCTTATAGGCTTGTGTCCCCTTCTCAACATCTATGTATGTATCCTTGATCTTCTGTGCTAGAGCGCGATTTGCGACTTTTCTTGGGTAGAACTCTTGTGGGTCGGGTCCTTGCATACTCAACCCGATGATCCTATGGATCAATGATGCAGGAGAATCGCAAATATCAAGCGAGCGTGGAGCAAGCGCAAAGTATTTTTGAGCACATGATAAATTGCTTGAAAATCTTTTGGAAATTGATGCGCCAAATCTTTAATGAGGCCATTTATGAAGGGGCACCTTTGTATATTGTATTAGACCTTGAGTGATTCGCTCTCGTCCTTAGTAGATAGGAGGTATTTAAACTAGTTAATGCAGGTAGATAGACTTGAATTCATAGATTAGACAGTTTTAGAAAGGAGGAGGGAAAACGGATATAGACACCCTCATTGTACATTGTAACATAAGCATGATTATTGAAGCAGGAAGAGCACAGGAGAATAGCAGAGAGATGTAGAAGAACATCCATGTATAGATCTTGAATTAATAGAAGAAGTTGATTCAAATCCATGGTTTTGTGTATTTTCTCTGTGTATTGATGATTAATGATGTGCTCATGAGTGTTTGTTTTACTGTTATGCATTTGCTTTATTGTTGTGTATGTGATTTCATGTTTGAGTTTCAAATCTGAGGGGAAGAAGAAATGAGTTTCAATTGTTTCTCTATCTGAGCAAGGGTTCCTGCAAGGAGTGCAGTTGAAAACGTCTGCAAGGAGTGCGTTGATAGAGACTCAGATAGTTTAACTTTTGTTCTCGTTCACCCAGAAGTGAAATTGGGTTACTGGAGCCGTGCCAAGAGGGCGCAGGCCAAGGGAAAGTCTTAGTTGTGAATCTAGGTAGAAACTTTGAAGGACTATTGCTGCAGGTGTGCGCAGAGTCAAGAGAACTCAACACTTGGAGATGTTTGAGAACTGTCGCAAGGAGTGCGTTTAAGGACCCTCTTTGAGGTCAAAAGTGTGAGAAAACTTAGGAGGGATAAGTTTTTTTAAGTTTTTCGAGAAGAAGCATACAGAGTCTGTGTCGTGGAATGTTTGAATAGGTGCTGCAAAGTTACGCATAGGAGGACCAGTTTTCATAAAAAAATACTGGGTTCACCCATAGAAGACATCCAAGAGGAAGATAGATGGTTAGGATCTCGTGGAGAATATTTGGAAAATCCCGTCAGCCATCGGATCGATCAAAGGAGCGAGGAGGTTACGGTCGGGATCGTATTTCAAGCTCCAGGAGTCATGAGTCGTTGGATCATGGATCAGTTACCCGTCAAACGTTTGATCTGACTGGAGTTGCACAGGGTTTAACCCTTGTGAGCAGAGTAAGAACCCCAAGAGGCGTCGGGATATCGAGCTATCGGGGTTCAGAAAATCGAGATTCACAAGGGTAGAGGATCGGTAATTTCTGTAGGGAAAATCCCAAAAAGATTGGGATCATCCATTTGTGGAGACGCATGGTGGACGTCAAGGCGTCGGGAGTCGAGAAATCAAAGTTCCTGAGGTCGTGAGAATCAGGACATCAAAAGTCTCAAAATCCCGACGAGCGCAGAGTCGTTCATCTGTTGGGACAGGAGGTAGGGATCGAGAGTCCATCGACGTTTTGAAAGTTTAGGATTCAAGAGACCTAATACCTTTCAAGTATCGAAATCCCGATGAAGTTCTAGCCATGGATATTAGGGCGGACATGCGTCAGAAGATTCGAGAGGAGTCGGAGTTTGGCATATCAGGATTCCTGGGTACAAAGAAAACGTTGCATCATAAATCGTGAAACTTCAAAACACGATTTCCCAACAGGCCAAAGGAACAGTGTGGGGCCACAGTGGAATTAGTGGAGGACAAGTGGCACAACTTATCAGGATTTGGGATTCAGGAAAAGGTAAGTCCCGAAAACTTTGGTATTAGGATTCACAATCCCGCGAAGTCCGAAGTCCCGACGAGGAAGTCGTCCATTAGTGTTTGAGTCATCGAGATATCAGGGATCCTTGTGACAAGTTGTTTTCACATTTTGAAATCGCGAACCGCAAAACCCCTATGAGGGACATGACTGCAGTCATATAAGGAGCGGTCGCATGGACAAAAGGCTTAGCCCGGGAGGCTAAGGTAGCAGGGGAGCGTATTGGGGATCGGGGATTGGTGAGGCGAGTTGTTTTAGACATCGCAAATACCGAAATTCCGATAAGAGGAACCCCGATAGCCAGGTAAAGGGGTTAGCGTTGACTCGCGTCGGATTTTGGGGAATCATGAGGCACAAACCACGCAACCACAGTACATCGCGAAATCGCAAGTCCGATTTCCCGATCGTTAAGGGAGATCTTTTGGAGAACTGTTGTGGGTGTGGAAAATTATCGATAGGGAATTAAAAGATCTTTCATTTCTTTGGGCCGAGTACAGAGGAGGTCCTGTGAGTGGACGTGCCTGGGTGGTGCACCTACATCAAGAGGTATCAGAGCATGTTTCTTGACTGTATATTTCAGGCAAGAGAGGCAACGGGAAAAGAGCACTCTGATACACATCAAGTGTTATTAGAGCACAGAAGGGTTCTTTTTTTCTATAGCAGATAGAGAGAATTCACCATGCCGCCCAGGAGAAGGGATGCGCAGTCACCCGATCCAGAGGATAGGGAAATGCCACGATGAAGAGGTAGGCAGATGGCAGATCCAGCCATAAAAAGGCAAATGCGTGATCTCTGAGATAGGCTCGAAGAGATGGAGATAGTGCTAAGATGCACAGCCAGTGCGAGGAATCTAAGTGATTCAGAGAGTGAAGTTGAGGCTAAATGAGAAGAGGAAGTTACAGCCGAGGATGTAGCAAATGAACGTCTAATCAAAGCTATTGCACGGATGGGTGCAAAAATGAAGATGGATATTCCAGTTTATGAGGGGAATCTGGATGCGGAAGAGCTTCTAGACTGCATTAGAGCTCTGGATACATACTTTGATTATGAAGATGTCGAAGAGGATAAGAAAGTCAGGCATGTTGTCATGAGGTTGAAGGGACACACAACATTATGGTGGGACGAGCTACAAGCAGATAGATGCTGCAAGGGAAAGCAGAAAATTAAAAGTTGGGATCGAATGATTGCAAAGATGAAGGCAAAGTTCATCCCCAGAGATTATCAAATAACTCTATTCAGGAGGATGCAGAACCTGAGACAGAAGATGATGACGGTAAAAGAATACACAGAGGAATTCTATCGACTGAACATCAAGGCAGGTCATCGGGAGAGCGATGATGAGAAAGTTGTTAGGTATATGAATGGTCTGAGATATGATATCCAAGACGAGATGAGTATGGAAACCATCCAAACGGTGGAGGATGCCTATCAAATGGCTTTGAAATATGAAGAGAAGCTAATCCGTAAGCAAGGTCTGGAAGGCCAAGGCAGGAGTCATCCCAAAGGCAAATCGGTTGCCCAAGATAAATACTAGAAGCCCAAGGATGACTGGAAAAATCCTCAGACTAGAACCGAGAGAGGTTTCACAACTAGGATGATACGCTGAGCAGAGAGAACAACATACTAAGCAGAGAGGAGGATATGCTGATAATAATAGGTTTCCTCATACCAGAGGTAGAGGAAGAGGAAGAGGTGGAGTAATCACATGCTTCACATGTGGAAAGAATGGGCATAATTCATTTGAGTGCCCAGAGAAAAAGAAAGAAACTAGAGAAACTCACATCGTCGAGGCACAGAGGCAATATGTTGAAGTGGAAGATGCGGAAGGAGGAAGGTCACTGATGATGCGTAAGGTTCTCTTAACACCCGAGAAGGAGGTGGAGGACTCAGCTCAAAGAAACAGACTTTTCAGAACTGCTTGCAAAACTAAGGACAGGGTATGCAAGGTTATTGTGGACAGCGGTAGCACAGATAATCTCATTTCAACTGAGATGGTAGAGAAGTTGGAGTTGGAGACGATTGATCACCTGAGTCCATACAAATTTTCATGGCTACAGAAGGGACATCAAGTAAATGTCACTAAACAGTGTTTAGTTGAATTCAAAATAGGAGGGTATAATGATAAAATACTCTGTGATGTTATTCTTATGGATGTCTGTCATTTATTGCTGGGCAGACCATGGAAATATGACAGGAACGTAATTCATGATGGGAAGATGAATACATATACTCTAGAGAAGAATGGGAGGACACACATGCTACTTACAATAAAATATAAGGAGGTAAAACCAGAAGGGAGAAATACTGTACTCCTCATGAGTGGGAAGGAGATTCTTACAAAGGTGAAGAAGAAAGAAGATCCACAATTCTTTGTGGTCAGGAAACCAAAGATCATTTTGACTAGCATGAGAGTAGACGATTTGCCAAGAGAAATTTAGGAACTGCTGGAAGAGTTCGCTGACATCATGGTGGACGAATTACCTCATTCGTTGCCACCGATGAGGAGTGTGAGTCATCATATAGACCTCATACCAAGAGCTAGTTTTCTGAATAAAGCCGTGTACAGGTTGACGCCACAAGAAAATGAAGAGGTCAAGAATCAGGTCTAGGAGCTGCTAGACAAAGGATTGGTCAGGGAAAGTTTGAGGTCATGTGCCATTCCAACGGTACTCAGTCCAAAAAAAGATGGAGGTTGGAGAATGTGTACCGACTCAAGGGCCATCAATAATATAACCATCAGGTACAAGTTTCCATTGTCGCGGATGGATGATTTAATGGATTTCTTAAGTGGAGCAAATTTTTTTTCAAACATTGATTTGAAGAGTGGATATCACCAGATTCGCATGAGAGAAGGTGATGAATGGAAAACAACATTCAAGACAAACGAAGGTTTGTATGAATGGCTTGTTATGTCGTTTGGCTTAAAGAATGCGCCAAGTACCTTGATGAGGTTGATGAACGAAATCCTAAAGGATTTCATCGGAAAATTTGTTATCGTATATCTGGATGATATACTGGTTTTCAGTAAAATGGAGGCTGAACACCTGAAGCATTTAGCCATTGTGATGAAGAGATTACAGCAAGAGAAGTTGTTGATAAACATGAATAAGTCCTCATTCATGAATACGAAACCATTTATTTGGGATTTATTATTTCGGAAAATGAGTTGAGGATGGATCCAAATAAGATGGAGGTAATCAAGAATTGGCCATCACCGAGGAACATATTTGAGGTGACAAGTTTTCATGGTTTGGCTAGTTTCTACCGAAAATTTATCAAGAATTTCAGTGGAATTAGCGCAGCAATGATGGATACAGTGAAGAAAAGACATAAATCTTTTCACTAGACTGAAGAGGCTGAGAAAAGTTTCAAATTGTTGAAACAGAAGATCACGGAACAACCGGTTCTGGTGTTGCCAGATTTCCAAAAGACGTTTCAAGTGAAATGTGATGCAAGCGGGTTTGCCATAGGAGTGGTCTTGAGTCAGGAGGACAGATCGATTGCATATTTCAGCGAGAAACTAAATGAGGCAAAAGAAAAGTACTCCACGTATGATAAGGAATTTTATGCCATCATACAGGCATTGAAGAAATGGAGGCACTATTTGATTCCAAAAGAATTTGTTTTATATAGTGATAATCATGCATTACAGTTTGTGACTCAATAGGAGAAGTTGAATCAGAGACATGTTAAGTGGGTCGAATACATGCAAAATTTTACTTTTGTAATTAAACATATTTCGGGTACTGCTAACAAAGTGGCTGATGCTTTGAGCAGGAAATCTTTGTTGTTGCAAGAGTTCAAAGTCAAGACGTTAGGCTTTGATGATCTTAGGGACATGTATGCAAATGATCAGGATTTTAAGGAAGCATATGAAGCAGCTGAGAACCCAGTTCTCAGAGACAGAATCCAGTGGATAGAGTACGTGATCCAAGAAGGATTGTTGTTCAAAGGAAATCAATTGTGTATTCCAAATTGCTCCATGAGGGAGAATCTGTTAAAGGAGAAACACAATGGAGGATTGGCTAGACACTTCGATCATGATAAGACATTCGCGAAGTTGAGTGAGTCATACTTTTGGCCAGGGATGCGGTCAGAGGTCAAGAGGTTTGTGGACAGATGTAGAATTTTCCAGCATTCAAAGGGAAGAAAGCAGAATGCAGGATTCTATCAACCATTACCCATACCCGAGAGGTCGTGGGATGAAATTAGTATGGATTTCATTTTGGGATTGCCAAGGATGTAAAGAGGATTTGATTCAGTCTTTTTTGTAGTGGATAGGTTTTCCAAGATGGCGCATTTTATCCCATGCCAGAAAACCAGTGATGCGACTCACATCGCAAATCTATTTTTCAAAGAGGTCGTTAGACTTCACGGCTTACCCAGAAGTATAGTTTTGGACAGAGATACAAAGTTCGTTGGACATTTCTAGAGGACACTATGGAAAAAGATGGGAACTAACTTGATGTTTAGTTCTGCCTATCATCCTCAGACACATGGGCAAACAGAAGTGGTGAATAGAAGTCTGGGAGACTTGCTGAGAAGCTTGGTGACAGAGCACCACAGCCAGTGGGATAGTATATTTCCATAGGCAAAGTTCGCATATAATGACTCAGTGAATAGAAGCACAGGCCAAATTCCATTTCAGATTGTGTATGGCATGCAGCCAAGAGGAGTTTCTGAATTGAGAGATTCGGAACAGACTGCGACTAGGAGTGCAAATGTTGAAGGGTTTGCATAGGCGATGAAAGGACTTCACGGCTAGGTGAAGCAACGACTGCTAGATTCAAGTCACGAATATAAGAGTAGAGCTAACCAGTGGAAGAGACAACTTCAGTTCGAGGTTGGTGAATTAGTTCTAGCACATTTGAGGAAAGAGAGGTTCCCGAGGGGAACATACAATAAATTGAAAATGAAGAAAATCGGGCCATGTAAGGTCTTGAGGAAGTTGGGGGAGAATGCTTATGAGATCGAGTTACCGGATGGGATTGGAATATCTCTGATATTCAATGTCACAGATTTATACCCATATAAACTTGAGGAGACCAGAACAAGTGATGAATAGCCAGGGGTTCAGTGGTAGAAGCAAATGTCGATTGCAGAGAAGCCGTAGATGGAGAACATATTGGACAAGAGAGTCAGTAAGAAGACCAGGAGAAAAGAATACTATGAGTATCTGGTCAAATGGAAGGGCCATCCAGTGGAAGATGCCAGCTAGGAGAACGAAGCAGAGATATAGAAGCATGGATACACCGTGCAGGAGCTCATGGATAGGAGCCCATGAAAATTTTCAAGCAAGGGAGTATGATGCAGGAGCATTGCAAATATCAAGCGAGCGTGGATCAAGCGCAACGTATATTTGAGCACATGATAAATTGCTTGAAAATATTTTTGAAATTGATGCACCAAATCTTTAATGAGGCCATTTATGAAGGGGTGCCTTTGTATATTGTATTGGACCTTGAGCGATTCGCTCTTGTCCTTAGTAGATAGGAGGCATTTAAACTAGTTAATGCAGGTAGATAGACTTGAATTCATAGATTAGACAGTTTTAGAAAGAAGGAGGGAAAATGGATATAGACACCCTCATTGTACATTGTAACATAAGCATGATTATTGAAGTAGGAAGAGCATAGGAGAATAGCAGAGAGCTGCAGAAGAACATCCATGTATAGATCTTGAATTAATAGAAGAAGTTGATTCAAATCCATGGTTTTGTGTCTTTTCTCTGTGTATTGATGATTAATGATGTGCTCATGAGTGTTTGTTTTCCTATTATGCATTTGCTTTATTGTTGTGTATGTGATTTCATGTTTGATTTTCAAATCTGAAGGGAAGAAGAAATGAGTTTCAATTGTTTCTCCTATCTGAGAAAGGGTTCCTGCAAGGAGTGTAGTCGAAAACGTCTGCAAGGAGTGTGTTGACAGAGACTCAGATAGTTTAACTTTTTTTCTCGTTCACCTAGAAGTGAAATTGGGTTACTGGAGCCGTGCCAGGAGGGCGCAGGCCAAGGGAAAGTCTCAGTTGTGAATCTGGGCAGAAACTTTGAAGGACTGATGCTGCAGGTGTGCACAGAGTCGAGAGAACTCAACACTTGGAGATGTTTGAGAACTGCCGCAAGGAGTGCATGCAAGGACCCTCTTTGAGGTCAAAAGTGTGTGAAAGCTCAAGAGGGATAGGGTTTTTTAAGTTCGTCGAGAAGAATCACAGAGAGTCCGTGCCGTGGAATGTTTGAACAGGTGCTACAAAGTTACGGGCAAGAGGACCAGTTTTCATAAGGAAATACTGGATTCACCTATAGAAGACATCCAAGAGGAAGATAGACGGTTAGGATCTTGTGGAGAATATTTGCGAAATCCCGTTAGCCGTTGAATCGATCAAAGGAGCAAGGAGGTTATGGCCGGGATCGGAGTTCAAGCTCCAGGAGTTGTGAGCCATTGGATTGTGGATCAGTTACCTGTTATTCGTTTGATCTGATCGGAGTTGCACAGAGTTTAACCCTTGTGAGTAGAGTAAGAACCCCAAGAGGCATTGGGATATTGAGCTGTCGAGGTTCGGAAAATCGAGATTCACAAGAGTAGAGGATCGGTAATTTCCGTAGGAAAAATCCCGGAAAGATCGGGATCGTCCATTTGTGGAGACGCATGGTAGACATCAAGGCGTCGAGAGTTGGGAAATCAAAGTTCCTAAGGTCGTGAGAATTAGGACATCAAAAGTCTTGAAATCCCGACGAGCGTAGAGTCGTCCATCTGTTGGGACAGGAAGCAAGGATCAAGAGTCCATCGGCATTTCAAAAGTTCAGGAGTCAAGAGACCTGATACCTTTCAAGTCTCGAAATCCTGATGAATTTTTAGCCGTGGATCTCAGGGCAGACACGCGTCAGAATATTCGAGAGGAGTCATAGTTCGGCATATCGGGATTCTTGGGTACAAAGAAAATGTTGCATTAGAAATCATGAAACTCCGAAACGCGATTTCCCGACAGGCCAAAGGAACAGTGTGGGGCCACAGTGGAATTAGTGGAGGATAGGTGGCCCAACTTATTGGGATTTGGGATTCGAGAAAAGGTAAGTCCCGAAAACTTTGGTATTAGGATTCACGATCCCACGAAGTCCGAAGTCCCAATGAGGAAGTTGTCCATCGGTGTTTGAGTCATCGGGATATCGGGGATTCTGGTGGCAAGTTGTTTGTGCATTTTGAAATCGCGAACCATGAAACCCCGATGAGGGACATGACTGCGGTCATATAAGGAGCAGTCGCGTGGACAAAAGGCTTAGCCCGGGAGGCTAAGGTAGCAAGGGAGCGTATCGGGGATCGGGGATTGGTGAGGCGAGTTGTTTTAGACATCGCAAATATCGAAATCTCGATAGGAGGAGCCCCGATAGCCAGGTAAAGAGGTCAGCATTGACTCGTGTCGTATTTCGGGGAATTGTGAGGCACAAACCATGCGACCACAGGACATCGCGAAATCACAAGTCCGATTTCCCGATCGTTAAGGGAGATATTTTGGAGAACTGTTGTGGGTGTGGAAAATTCCTGATAGGGAATTAGAAGATATTTCATTTCTTTAGGTTGAGTATGGAGGAGGTCCTGTGAGAAGATGTGCTTGGGTGGCACGCCTGCGTCAATCAACATCGGATCAACAGTAATACAGAGGTCCAGCCATAATTATCCTCCATGGTAACATGAAATTAGCAACTTGAAATAGGTGTTGACTTCTTGGTGCCTTCCAAAGTGTGGGATTTTCATTACGTCCAATATGGTGGACTGTGCGAGGTTTATCATCCACGGCTAGGGGATTATATTTGAGTTATTCCCCTTCATCTTGGTCATGTATTTATATGGGTTGAGCATACTGTAGTTTTTTCGATCTCCATGGTTGAAGTCACTGAACTTCAACATTGCAATCTTGTCTTGCTACATTGAACTGCATATCCCTTTCGAGAGGTATGCAGTAACCATGGTGTACTCGAAATTTCTTGGTACGCAGTAACAGAGAGGTATGCAGTAACAGAGAGGTTTGAACTCCTCTCGTCGATGATGCTTGTACACCCACAGAAATCACTCTTTCATACATGACTCTCTCAGTCATGAGGTCGATGAGTACTTCCTTCACAGACTCTTCGACTGCACTGAGTTCTTCAGAAATCCACGCTCGTGGTTAAATATCCCGGGTTAGAAGAATGACTGCTCAATGCAACACGATTATCACTGTGTGAATTTAACTATTATGTTGGCTCAGATAATCAAGGTTGGAAAAAGTGTTCTCAGTGCGTGGTGCGATGAGATAAATAGATAACTTGGCAACGGGTCCCTTGCAACGGGTGAGAATTCTTTATTAACTCAGTTTTGTTCGTTATGGCGCGGTCCCAACGGTCTGATGGCAAGATTTATGATCATAAATGTCTTTCTATCCATTTAGGCCATCGGTCTGACAGTTATATTGTTCCCAACAGTTGTATTTCTTCGCCATGGCAAAGTGCCATGTGACAATGTTCTGGTATCCTGACGAAGTTCCAATTTTGCAATTTTTCCTTCTGTGAAGTTCCCTCTGGAATCTTCTGTAACTTTTCAATGTTAGCTCTCTTCTTACTTAGTTTTTTATCCTTTTTCCCAGTGAGCTTCATCTCGGTATTCCTTTTTCCATTCTATTTCTTATCTCCTCTTGGCAGAGGAACTTCACATTGTTGAGATTCTTTCCTAGAAATCAGGGGTAATACTTCATCTGTATTTGGAATAGGTACTCCAATCTTTTTTCGTTCTTCTAGTGTTCTTGCAACTTCGACATCCAAGTTTCCAATGTTAAATAGCTTCGCTCGGTTCTCCTATTCTTCAATCAAGTGTGTGATTCTCCTAGTCATGAAATCTTTTAACTCTTTCTTCTTTTGTTCTAAGATTTCGTCTTCCTTCCTTCTAGCCTGATCTCTTTCAATCCAAGGTTCTCCAAGTAACATAGAAAATGGAGCGATGTTCTCAATAAATCTAACAACTTCAAATTCTTCCTCTGTTGAAGTTCCATTGGTACTCATAGATATATAGGTGAACTTTCCACATAGGTTTATCAGCTTTCCTCTGAATAGTCCTATTCCTCCCAACGAAGGAAGCATAGCAGGCTTTCCTAAAATTTCCCCAAGTTTTTTCTGTCATAATGTTCACCTGTGTTTCTTCATCCAGAACACAGTCAATGTTGAAGTCTCCTATTCTTATTTCTATGCATTCTTTTTCTTTGAAGATCTTTGATAAGATGACATGTCGGTGATCATTCGAGGTTTCTTTCATCTGTAGCAATACCTTCTCCGATTCTCTTTGGGGTTCTGCCATGGTTTCAATTTCTTGACCTTTATCGTGGTCTTCTTGTCTCATATTCATCCTTTCAACCTTAGAAATCATTCTAGGGCACTCCAATACTTCATGGTCCATAGCTTTACAACAAAGACAACTAGGTCTTCTACCAGTGCATTCCTTAGCCAGATGTCTCGGTCTTCTGCAACTGTAACAAAGGGTTAATTCTTGTTTTCTTTTAAATGATCCCCATCCTTTCCTATGTTGCACATTAGGGTCACAGTAGCTAACCTGCAAAAAAATCTTTATAGGATCCTGCATCCATTTGTTTGTCCAAACATTATTTCTATGCATAGGTATAACATATCTTTCATTATTTCTATCAAATCTACTCATATCAAGTGCCTTAGTTTCTAAAATAGGACAAATCTTATTAATCATACCTAGATCTAAAACTTTTTACTATTCTTACCTTTAACAAAGCATAGAGCTTATAGATCTGACCTCTTTTCTTCATATATTTGTTGGCACAGAGCTCCACAGATCAAGTAGAATGTTGTGCACTAGGGAAACAGATCTACGCATGGAGCTTCCATAGTTTCAGGTCGGATCTTTGCACAAATCTTCTTTTCCTCAGATCCCAACAATCACAGTTTCGGGTCCCGACAACGTAACCATTTGTTGGCACAGGGGCAGACCCAAGGTTCAATGCTACAATAGTGCACCAACAAAACCCTAACTATCATCCCTTTCAGAAACACATGTGAAGCAGATGAAGTCTCACCCGAGGTAGAGGTAGGGGTGGTTGCAGGACTCAGATGTTTGCAACCTTAGCTGGGACACAGATCTGTGATTCTAACACTTAACAGAGAACTTAGCAGTTATCATTCATCAATATCTAGTTCATAGTTACAACACAATTAGATCCTACTCTCATCACAGATAAACCCTAAACTAAAAAGAATCACAGTATTCATCCAGGTCTAACACATTCAAGCACTAAGCATATGCATATGCATATAATTCATATCTAACATCCATCCATATTATTAAGCACAAATCATCAACAGATCTATCTATCATTCATCTATATCAAAGCACTAAGCAAGTAAACATATAAACACATCAATACATCACACAAATCATAGCAACACACCACGTATGTGGTTCATCCCCACCCTGGGGCTATGTCCACCAACTCTTATCTTCTTTATTATCTTTATTCAAGCACTTTACAGGCACATAGCATCCAAATCCTACTCCACGGAAGATAGGAGATCTGTGCGCACTCTACCAGATCCTCCTTCTTTGAGATAAGGTACAACACCAAGCCTTCGCACAGTTTCTTACAGTTACTTGCACTTAGCCTTGCAAGCCTCACATAGTATGCACAAAGCACTTACAACTCTTGATCGCATAGATTGAACATTAGCACTTAGCACCTCTTTTCAACTGACTCCTCATTACATTGCCTAGCTTCCTTTATATATTACAAAATTGGGCCTAAACATGGGTAAACCCATGGGCCGATATTCCCATACCCATTACATAATCCCAAAACCCAAAAATACCTAAAAAGGGGCTGAGTTCCCATGATATTTTCTTTGTCTTTCACTCTGCCTTCGACAATCTGTCGAAGTCCCAAAAATAGGTCGAAAATGACCAAGGATCCACAAAACTTGGTCAAGGGACAACAACCCTGGAAGGTTAGGACCTCTAAGACACATAAGGTCTTAGGGCTAGCAACTGTTCTGGGGAACAAGGAGGTGTCTACGTCCCACTAACATAATCAATCCAAACAACAAGCTAAATCAACAAAGTCTAAGATCATCGATCACATGAATCCATCAATCCTAAACATCAATAAATAAAGGCACAAGGGTATCCATTCACATAACACCTAATAGACGATATTAAATCCAAGGCGCAAGCATTTTTTAGTTATTTTCGAGGCACAAATCCTAGTCCAAAATGCAGTCATCCGACATAATAAATTTTCATTATGCTCTAGAAGACTAATATATAAGACCCTCATTTATTACATAAAATCCATTTGTGCAAGTCTAAAATCTATAACTATCATTTATGACATAAAAACCATTTGTGCAAGAAGTCTAAGATCTATACCATCATACATGACATAAAATCCATATGCGCAAGAAGTCCCAAAATCTAAAACCATCATTTAATACCTATAATTTAGTGCCCAAAAAGAGTATAAGCTCAACGAGTCCTATATCCCATTATGGAATTGTGCACCAGCATTCTAATCAACAATCAACTAATACATATTCTTATTCTAATCAACAATGTATTTTTCAAATTATTTCATTATCTATAAGGTTTGTTTTTCCAAATCCTTGTCACTACTAAGTTGTCATTGTATCTTACCTTATGCATATAGAGATAGAGAGAAGTATTTACATTTTAGTTTCCATTTGACTAATACATATTCAACTAATGAAATTTATTTAAATGAACCTTGACATGACAACTTAGTTACATATACAATTATGCTACTTCTTTTAATTTATTAATTTCCATAATAATTGTCTCGACAAAACAAGCATTAATCAATCTATGAAATACATTATCTAATGACTAAAATGCTTTAATAGGTTATCAAAAGTCCATTTTTTTAGATAAAATGCACATACCATTTAGACCCCAAATCTAAATGTGCACTATTCTTCACTGTGAAAAGGAGAGGCTATATTGGTAGAGAATCTTATTTTTCCATGCTTATCAGTTAATTCACATTGTGGTAAAAGTAGGAAACAACAATACATCACTTACTAGATACTATCTGAATTCACATGAAATCACCTCAATGAGTACAACACAACATAGGATGCCCCAATAACATTAGCAGATTCACCACTAGACTTCAATGTAGTGAATAAAAACTCAAATTCAATTTAAATATCACTTGAGGTAGACTTCAAGGAACCCAACTTGTGTAGACTCTATCATCTTGTGGCTTATTCTTGGCAGTTACAGTTTTAGAAGATACAATATGTCCTTAATCAGTAACTTGATTTGATTCAACAATAACACATATTTCATATTTACATCTGCAAGAAAAATAGTATAAACTAAACTTGTATTTTATCTATATTGCAACTTTTTAAGCCTAGGAATTGCATCCATTTTTTTTCTCAATGTGAGTGTCATCCTTGCAACCAATTCGGGAGAGATTCTCCTCATTGTAGAATGGTTAACTTGTGGTCAAGGGTTGAGCCAAAATACCAATAACAAAGATACACAACAAAACTAAATTTGATGAATCTATAGTACATTCCAAGAGCGTTAACCCGAGATCTTGATAGAGGAGTCCATTGATACGTAGGTGGGGGATTCATTTGGTAAAACAAAGTTTTAAGGGAGTAACATTATTTAAATTAAATTAAATTAAATTAAGAAATTATAACGAGTATTAAGGAATTAAGAATTTATAACAAGTTTAAAGGAGTAACAAGTATTAAATTGAGAAATTATAACACTTGAAAGATGGGGATTGGGGAAGGGGCAAGGCAGTGAGAATCAACGCAAACGGAGATAAGAAGAGGGAACAAAAAACTCAAAGTTTGACCCTGGAATCACAAGGTGTGTATGCCATGTTGGGCTTATGGCTCTAGAAAAGACAATGTTGGAAAAGAGAACGTTCATGAGTTGGTTTAGAAAGTAAAATTGTTGAGTGAGGAGCGCCCAATGCGGAGGGTTACACTCTTAAGTGTAATATCATACTAGCTGAGTGTAAATTAAGGAAGGGATGAGTATTAAGAGTCGAGAAGTCACAGCATGGTCAGATGTAAGCCCATAAATGTTGAGATAAACACTAAGGAATAGCGCCTCCACTGTTGGGTAACCCAAAAATTCTAAAGGGAAAGCTACAGGAAAAAAAAACGCAGGGATAAGGGAAGGGCATTCCATGCCCTGGAAATCATGTTTTTTTAGAGAGCTCAACAAGGGAAAAATGTAGGGATGAAAAACGTAAAAACGCAGAGACAAAAAAAAATCACAGAGACAAACAAAAACGTAGAGTTACCTATAATTCATGGCCAGGGTAATGTAAGTGTTGTCACTCCAGGAAACTCTCCTAGGCTGTAAGTCAGAGATGTCTGGTAACTTACTCTTTTTGGAAACTATTTTCTTAATAATTGATGTGGTTTTTGGATCAAGATGAATATCTAGGAACTGGACTGTGTCTTTGAGACTGTCTAGTAATATCAAATATCACAAGGCCTTCTAAAAATGCAATCAGACAAGGGTTGATCAAATAGAATAGAAGATAGTTATTGAACCAGATTATACTCATGTAAAACAGTAAGCACAATGGGTTTAAAAACTAAGGCAATAACTTATGATTCTTAACTTAAACAATCAATTAGTGAGATGATAGTCACATGTAGATTGAATAAGCGCCAACAAATAAATCATTCACTCATAAGATATCATAGAACAAAAAAGAAAGGTCTGAAAACACAGATAAATGAAGCTTGCAATGTTTCATATATTAAGAATTAGTCTTAGTTACAGTATCAGCATGTAGAACCCAAAATCGAACTCTCTAGTTCCTCTTCTACCTTTAGCTTTATAGCTTTACAATGTAGTTTTGAGATCCTGAAAACATGAATCAAATATGCTAAAGATAGTAAATCAAAATTTAGTTGCAAAAGATGTGGGATGATCCCCAGAAATGAGGTCAATCCTTGATTTCATGGTCTTTCTCTTTTGTTGAGTGTTGGTGTAGTGCAGGATAGCCTCCCAAGGCTGAATGATTACTCTCCCAAGAGATACAAATTTGAATTTGTTGAGATAGGTAGAAAATCCAATCTGTTTCCACCAAAATAGGTGCCAAAACCAACTTGGACACCTTTTCTAATCCTTATATACCAAAAATGAATATTGAAACTGAATACATAATTCCTCATCTATCCATCATGAGTGTTTTCAAAAGATTTGGATAAGAAAAACCTCGATCTGTGCAAAATTTAGCTTTCTTTTTCTAGTTACAGGTTTCGGTGTTTAACAATAGTCGGATTTAAGCACCTTATCTACCGAAAGAACCCCTTTCTCGGCGGTTAATGAGCACTCACAAGCTCGCCTAAACCACCGAAAGGTGAAACACTTTCAGAAATCAAAATTTCAAAATTTCAATTACCTGTATTACTGCAAACGACTTCACAGCTTCTTGGGAGAGGCCCCCTTCTCTCTGACTAGAATTGTAACTTCATCATGATGTGTTTCCACCTGTATTTCTCCCTCCATGGAGCTAACAATTTTGGCAAGGGTTTCCAACCCTAGTGGCCTGATTGCTATGACTGTCTATTCCTTCAGTTATAGCCTAAGAAGCCTGAGTTGCCTGTATAAAGTTGCATTTTCTTTCATAAGCAACTTATTTCTTTCAATTGTTTTCTTATGTTTTTGTTTGATTTCTTGGCTCTTGTCATAAAGCTCAATGTTTCTATCCAAGATTTGTGCATTTTTCAACTTGACTTGTTTTTTTGAATGTTTCAAGTTATACAACTCTTTCAACATCTGATTTATCTTGTTGGATTTAGATACAGTAGGGTCAGCAGAAGATTGTCCTATCTCTGGAGGTTCCTGCTCCCCTGGAGGGATAGGAGTAGGAAGATCAGGGTATTGTTCACCCTTTTTTGGTTGGTGCTCTGTTTCTAGATCTGAGTCAGAATAAGGTAAATTAAGAAGATTACCCTCTGCAGGTGCATCTTCTTCCTTGTCAAAAGCCAACTTTCTCTCTTACTGAATTTGCAATAGCCTTTGCAATTGCCAGAATCCATTCAACACGAATGTTCTTCTTAAATATATTTTGCAACAGCTCTAGAATATGCCCCTTGGCTGCCTTTGTTCAAAAACACTGAGAAAACATCTCAAGAGTATCCAGTATGCAGCCACTCCAGATCCTCTTTCTGCTGTTAGTGGTATCCAAGCATCTACGAGACATATATCACATATACCATTTCCCTTGCTCTCATGGAATGGCATGTAAATAGGATCACAAGTCACCATCTATAACACCTTATCTAAACAGTGGTTGAGACTTTTCTTTTCAACCTGTCATAACTTCACCATCTACAAATTCCTCAAGGAAGACACATTCTGTTGTTGCTTAATGTTTGCACTGTAGAAAATCTTGGACAACCAATCATAAAAATGTTGCTGTGAACATCCATGCATCCCTTAAGTTTTTCTCTTACTGAGGCCATAGTCTGTATACAAGAAACATGTCTTATTAGTCTATCTTTAAAAGAACCAGTTCTTGGACTAAAACTACCTTGATTTCCAGTCTAGGAGCGTCCTTCAATCCTTGCTTTTATGAGAATGCCCCAAGTGTAATAATTCTCTCTTAGATTCAATGACAAGATGTCATGAGTGACTACATCATAAAGATCTTGCATAGCTTTCAAAGCCCCCTTTGCTAGATCAGGTGTCTCTTCATGTACCAGAAGACCTGTCCGTGCTGTCATTCTTGATAGAAAAAGAGGCAACTTATTTATTTGGAAATTTACAAGAATAAAATTATCTAGTAGACTCTCATTTACATCCCGAAACAATATTTCAACCCATAGCCTGCCTTCATTATATAGCAATGATTTTAGTATTTTCTCCACATTGTATTAGCATTCAACAACAACATAGCACATATACTCATCTCTCAAAATTATGTCCCACAATTCCATTTGTGTTCCTCTGCACTCCACAGCCAAATCTATGGCCAGAAAAATCTTACTAGATAGAAGAAATAGTGGCCATTGTACTGAATTTAAGTTCCCAGTATTGCTCGGAATGAGAAGCAATTCCATTTCCCGATTAGTGATGTAATCTTCTTCTATTCTGGAGATTTAGATAAACTTGAGGCGGATTCTATGAATGCCAGCCCCATTCCTCAGTCCCACTACTAGGATGCCTCTGAAATCCCTATCTGAATTCGAATGTGAATGCCTGATTTCACTACTAAAAAATCTCGGCGGAGGAATGGAGGCTGTGGGGGATCAAACCTTGCCACTGAGTAATGATGTCAAATGCCAGATCTTAGTGAGGTTCTGATGGAATTGAGCCATCGTATCTAGTTGGAGAAAGGGAGAATGATCAAATCATAGCGAGATCGAATTAAAGTTTCCTCCAGTTTGCCAAGATGATAGTTGCTTTCCTAGAACCTTCAGAAACTATAAAACCAATGTGAACTCTAGGAAGTGAATCTACCACATCTTCTTCACCACAACTCCAAGTGTAACCTGCATTATAATACACATGGCGCTCTATTATCTACACATGTCATATTTCTGTGAGATGCTCACAACCCTAGCTTATTCTCAGGGCACCTGTGTATTGTCCCTGATCGTGGCGCCTTGAGTGATCTTATGCATCCAATTAAATACACTAAACAACTGCAATCTTTTGGCATATTAGTTATTCGAACCAAATGAGTAGTGTATGTAGCTTGGCACTTGAGCTTGGGCATTGGTGTTAGAGCTGGGCTTTGCAAAATTCAGTTTTAAAAACCATGAGACCCGAGAATCTAGGTTCGATTTGATTTGAAAGAAGACTCATACTTAGGCATAAGAATCGAGCATGTAGATTAATGTGATATGGCTTAGGTATTAATACCACTTCAAACACTCACATTTCATAACAAAACTGCATATTGGCATATATACAGCTAGGTTTATGAACTAGGTAATATTTATTGTATTTTTGTATTGTAGGTCAAGAGGGCATAGACAAAGAATGCTGAGGAAAAGAAATCATTGAAGGTTGGACAAGACTTGACAAAGGATTTAGGGGGTTAATACTATCAAAGGAGACTTTGAGATGGGAAAATCTAGCACAAATTGAATAAAAGCGTTCAAAATCTAACAATACATTTTGAGCGCTAACAGTAAGTATATACAAATTTCCATAAAAAACTTAGAGAGGGACTACGCTCACCAATATCAGACATCCATTACAATTCCATCAACACATAAATCTATGTACAAATTTCTAACTAATTTACAACTGCATCTTTTAAAAATGTATACCATAATTAGTTGATGGCTTGTTGATGTTCTTTGGCACATCCGATCCTCCTCGCTCCCACTTGATAATTGTTGAGACCTCACTGGTACCTCCCAACCAACGTTAGGGGTACTCTTCTTCCCCCAGAGCCCTCAAGCCGCAAAGGTGCTACTCACACAACCAAAGAAAATATATCTCTCAGCTTGCCTCGCAAGGTTGAGCTACCACTCTCTATTCAAGTTGGGTATCCCAACTCCCACAAGAAAAATCAGTCAATAAAAATCCAACAGCGTAACCTTACACATACCAGTCGTGATTCATTTCTCTTCTCTACCATTTATTTTATGGAGTTCTCTTGGTGACCATTTTCCAAATGCACGTTAAATTATTTTTATTAAAAATTAATTAGGAAAAAATCTCTCGCATACACCTGTCACTCGATCCCTTAGTTGTACCAAAATTTCATTTATTGAATTAAATTAATTGTCAATTTCCCTCACTCGTCCTAAAAGTGTTCCTAAAAACACTCTGTGTTGTCCCTTTATTCCCTCAATTTCCTTTAATAACTGACTCATTTCTTAAAGCTTAGTTGAATTTTATTTAGGAAAGTTCTCTAGACTAGTTTCCTTTTTATGTTCCACACTCATTTTTGCATTTAATTTCCCTTTTGTCTAATTTCCAAATTAGCAAGTATTGCACATAAACAATAATTATTTCTTAGATAAATTATTTCTCCTTTAAATTCTTAATTTGATTTTTCTTCATCCCCCTTTTACTAATTGATTAATTAATTTTTAGTCCTCATACCCTATTTAGACCTAGGCTTTAATTTCAATTAGGCTTAGCATTTTTTTTAAGGGAAATTTTATAATTAATAAACTTTACTCATATAACATTTATTTTAAGGCCGACCACGTCAAAATAAAATATAGTTTTATAGGCACCTAGATTCATTGACTCACCTATGTTAAAAACCATGACGTGCCCTTCAAGACGCACTACGTGCTCCAAGGGTGCCACTCGTCTTTGACTGATTTTGGTAGACATCTAACCCTTGGAGTCAATACTCCATCAGGCGAACTTGTGGGAGACTAAAGGTCTCTAAGGAATAAGAACCTTGCCTTATTGGGCGCCCCTTAGAATCTTCATGAGTGTCTATCTCAGTTTTCCCTCATGGCATCGTGGATCTCTCGAACTAGGTAATCGTTAACCTACAATTTGAGCCATAGTGGGAGTGCTAATAGACTATGGAATGGATGGTTCCACACCTCTCCCTCAATATTTATGGTTGTCGTGCATGACCCCTTTACTCCTAATGTGAGTCTGACTAGAAAGAAATCGTCAACCTGCATCCATCAAGGAAACATGTCAACGATCCATAAACAACATCATAATATACCCGATCATATGTCACATATTCATAAACAGAAATACACAAACCATATACAGTCCGCTCTTTGACTTGATCAGGAGTCCAAGGAGGTTCACCGATGTCGTCGGCATCCTCAATCTATCAGGTGTCCTGCACACTTAGGAGAAACCTGTCAATAGCACCTGTATACACATAGATATCAAAATAACATAACATCATATCCACAACATCATCATCAAAATCCATAAGTGAAGCAAACAATCATATAATGAACTAGATCACTTTGACGCAAGTGTTCTCAAAGAATAAGTCAAATCATGTGTGCGCAAGAGAGAGATGTTAAAATCATCTCATTTATTCGCATGATGTAGATTCATAATATCATGGAGTTCATATTGAATACCTTGGGGTATGGTGGCATCTCGTTTTGGTGCTAACCTCCTTATTTTCATATGTTGTATAACTCTCTAATGGGTACTTTGAAGACTAGTTACATGTTTTCTATAATGCTAGTTGTCTTTCTAATTCATTATGTGACATATATCAAATTTTTGTTTTCTCATGGCTCTGGTATTCTATTTGAGATGGATCCACTATGTAGCTTCTTTCATGGACATGATTTTATATTTTGTATACTTCATTTATCCACAATGTACTCATTTGGTGGATGTTCTTGTTTTTTAACTTGAGAATGGGTATGCCCACCTCGAGGAGGATTTATATCTAATAGATTATTTTTTTTCTTTCAGATACTTTCCTAATCCTTGGTATGAAGGACTCCTCCTTATCCCACTTATCAACATATTTTTCTTCATAATTTTTTTTATCCATCAACTCCACTTCTAACCTCACACATTAGGGGGCATTTGTTATACTTATATTTTCCACCCTAGACCAAATAAAGTTGAGTTGATTCAATATGCATCCTTATATCGAGATGTTACATCTCAGTAAAGGTTGTTCCTTCAAAATGACACCTAGGACATGGTTGTTCATAGTGATATCCATGGTCTCTTATGTGTTTCCTTAGTGACCTATTTATGCTTTGAAAATAGAAAAATCACAAGGAAAGATAAAAATAAAGAGTTGTTAAAGTTAAAAGTTGCATGAGGAGACCATGCATGGTGCACACTTGCAAAACATGCATTCCATATAGCATTGATATTATCACCTTTGTATCCTATAAGTACAAGAATGAAGGAAAAGGGATGGAGAGTCAAATGAAATTATCCTTATCCTAGAGAAATATTGAGTGAAGTATCTTTGATCATAAGTACATCCTTGTTAAAAGAGAGATAGGCATAGTTTTTACAGTAGAGATCAGAGCTTGAGTGAAGTTAAATCAACCATTCAATTATCTCAATTGTATACTTCACCATAGTAAGTTTTAGGATCATACTGGTAGATGGGTGAAGGATTGTCGATAAGGAGAGGAATCAAAATTTGGAGAAGAAAGTATAACATCAAGACTCAAGTATCAAATTTTTCATTCCTCCTTCATTATAATATATAGATCTATTTTCTTACTACCCAAGACTTGAACGTTTCACCTTGGACCATGGTGTTCACTATGAGAGATATACATGGCATGCAAACATTGAAAGGAGCAACGTATAGCACTCACATGCCAAATATTCCCTTTGGAAGGCCTTATGTTGCAACTCTTGGCCCACACAAGGCCAATGAGCCATAAACACAATTTTTCTTGCCCAAGAATATATATTTTGGCATTGAACCATGTATTGGAAACTGGAAATCATCCATGTTGTTCCAAATCTCATTATGGCACCAACAACCCCCTCGTAGGGAAAATATTTCCCATGGAGGGCCTATGTGGTGGTCTGAGGCCTTAAACAGTCTGAGGTCTTAAACATGGCTCATGATCTCTAAAAGAATTTTTAATATCTCAAGACTTTATATTTCAGTGATATACCATGGTATCAAATCTTAATACATGGTTGAAATCAAATATTAAGACATATTTTAATGTTTTATACACTAGGAATTGGTATCAAGGCTTAAGACATGGTTTGAGGATGAGCAATAGGTCTTATGTTCTAATGATTTATCATAAGAATCATGTTCCATGTGCATGGAATGCACACAATCCCTTTAGAGGGAACAATTTCAAGTATCATCACATAATAGATTGATATTGGGGCCTAAACCATGGCCTAGGGACAAAAACTAAGATCTTAGTACATAAATATTAATAAGGTCATTTAGGGTAAATGATAGGGTAGTCATGAGTGAATTAGTGGTCATTTATGGTCATTAAGAGGTAATTGTTGGTCCATTAGGGGTAATTGGGGGTCATTTAGAGATAATTAGGGGTTAATTTGGGTTAACTAGTGGGTAATTAGTGATACGGAATAATGATGGGTTAATTGTGGAGCAACTAGTGGTTTAATTCTCCTATCTTTTAGGGGTAGTTTTCCAAAAAAATTCCAAGAAAATAAATTTAGGGGTGGTGTTTTAAAAATCACCCCTAAAAGTTAAGAGAATTGAAGTTTTTGAGTATCTTATGGGGCCATTTTTCCAAAACCACTTCATAAGATTCATGAGAATAGAATTTTTGAAGGTGGTTTTAAAAATAACACCCCTAAAAATCATGATAATTGAAGTTTTGGAAGTGGTTTTTGAAATATATCCTTCAAAACTTCAATTCTCATGAATTTTAGGGGTGGATTATTAAAAATTGATTCCAAAATTTCAATTCTCATTATTTGTAGGAGAAATTTTCTAAAGAAAACTCATTATTTAAGGGTGGTGCTTTGAAAGATAGCCCTAAAAGTCACGGGAATGCAATTTTTGGATGAATTTTGTAAAACCTATGTCTAAAACTTCAATTTTCTTGACTTTTGGGGATGGTTTTCAAAAAAACCATTAAGATATTTTAGAGATAGTTTTGGTAAGACCATCACAAGCGTAAACCAATGCTAAAAGGGTTAGTTGTTGTACTTTGGATAGCAGGTTCTATGAATTACAATATTTTTTTGATGGCTAAAATGTAGATTTTAATCTTGTACAATAAATTACTGCAAACAGATTCTTAATAAAAACACAAAAGATACAATGACACGCACACACACATATTACACAAATATTTTACCCTAGAAACCCAAACCGGAAAAACCAACAACCTGTTTAGAGTCGCACCTCTAATATTCTATTCATCATGTCTTCATTTTTTACAATATAATATATGTATAGGATCCTGCAGCATCCAAAACCCCTGATCCATTGACTCATATTAGTCAACAACCCTAATTCATTAACCATAATGAGAAAACCATTGGTGAAAACCATGTGCCGAAAAACCACTGAAAATGGACACAAGAAAATGTAAAAAAAAGATGGCAGTTGTTTCCCATGAAACCTCCTTACGCATTGGGTGCAGTGTTGTGGAAAACGGAAACCCCCTTTATTTAGATAAAAATTAAAGAAACCCTCATTAAATTTTTGTATTATCTTCATTTATATTTGATTTGATTTAAAAGATTGATTTAATAGTTCTCAATATTCATTTACAATATTAACAATACCAACATTTTTAATAACAACATTTACAAACATTGTTTCTCAAATTTAAAATTTATATAAACTCAGTTAGTAATCCCTTGATCATATCATGTTTGAAATGATTTTCTTTCTTATATTAATAAACATATTATATACAAAAATGAAAAGAAAACAAATTCATTTAAGGATTCATCCTTACTCTACTATGCATGTACCATACCCTGAAACAAAACATAAGAATTTGTAAATAATAAATAAATAAATATAAATATATATATATATATAATTAAAATAATAAATATATATAAGAATTTGTAAATAATAAATAAATGTATATATTACATATAAAAATTTAAAATTAAAATAATAAATATTTTATTTTAGTGAGAAAGTGTATTTTTAAAATAATAAATATTTTATTTTAGTGAAAGAGTGTATTGTAATTAATGGAATATATCCAAATATATTATGATACAATGTAATATATATTATTCATTATACAGTGTGATATATAAATGGTATATATAGATATCTAATGTAATTTTTGTTTTGTTTGTTAATTTGTGCGGGACCTGTTGGCTACGCGATTAACCTGTGGATTGAGAAACCGTGATTCAGGGGCATCTAAGCCATCAAAATCACCCGGAGATCGCACCCGGCCTGAGCCACACCAACCCTTAACATGGTTGGATTTTTTGTCCCCGCAGGTTTCGAACCGGTTACTTTAACATCATGGAGTGGCTTAACAACACACTCCGTCAGCGACTGTCCTACACCTTGGGGACTTTAAAGTTGAAGGACATGGGGGTGGGCTTTGATCCACTTATGTGTACACGGGTCACGATACCATTTATTATAGTATCTCTGGGTGCAACCACACGTTCGACCACTACCTCAAGGTGTCCCCATGGCTCCAAGTAAAGCCCTCACGAGAATTGAACCTTGCCCAACGGTGAAAAGCTCCTCGCTTTCCACCATTGGATCCAACCCCTTTCGACGATATCTAATGTAATTATGTAGGTAATAAATATGTATATAATTATGTAACATATATTGTATATTGTATCATTTAATGGTGTTATATGTTTAGCATTTAGTTCCAGAGGAATAAAGTGAACACTACATTGACTGCCATAAATATCATAATGCTAAGAAATTTTTCTTGTTGACATTTGGAATGTTGAATAGCCATTAGACAAAGAAAGAATAATTTCTTGATCTATTTAGCATAAGTTTCATCATTAGCATTTATTCAATAACTCATTCAAGTTATTTTTAATGAGTAGAACTACTGGATCACAGGGATTTATTCAAGTTATTTTTAATGAGTAGAACTACTGGATCACAGGGATTTATGCTGACTAAGGTAAAGTTAATTCAATAATTCATTCAAGTTATTTTTAATGAGTAGAGTTTTCTGCAAGAGGGAAAACTCTTTGCACTGTTGTAAGGAGACATTTTGACTGTTGAATTGGGGAAAATAATTTTATGTAGGAGGAGCTCCTAGCACTTTTGTAGGGAATAGGGAATGAATCTAAAAGGAGAATTCGATGGATGGAATGTGTTGATCATTCTTGAGTATTGATGCATTATTATATTGGTATAACAACTGATTAATATTTTAATCAATAAATTCTCATCTTTATTTGGATCTTTGATATTTATGAATATATTATTCATGAATTATCATTGTTGTTAATATCATGGATATTTGTTTATTTAAATTAATGAAAAACTATTTTTTTCATGGTGTATTTCAATTGGAACAGGGTTGAGTAACAAATTTATGTCATTGAATGCATATTTCTCTATTTTCTCTTTATCATGGTTGCATCTATGAAACTATTTCAATGATGTGATAATGCACTTATTAATGAATATGTTTTAAGTAGATGAATCTAAGTATGGATTTACAAAATCCTCATAACTATTTATTGGGATAATTATATGGTTTATTAAGCTAAATATTTTATGAACTATTTCATTAATCTAAAAGCTTATCTTGCACTTAGATTCAAACCCATCTTTTATGCTTTGCTCTTGATTGGGAGTAGGACTATTCCTCTTTTCAATTAGGATAGATTAGATTTTATTTTTCTAATATACTAGATTGCATATTTCATTTACTTTAATTCATTGTATTTTTTAAAGTCTCCTTTCGTAGGAGCAACCTTCCTTGTGGCCTAGTTGAGCCCTTGTTTTAGCTAATCTCAAAGATTGCCTTTTCAAGCAGCTGCAAAAAGGAAAGTCTTCTCTTTTTCTTGTTGGTAGCTACAAGTGTTATTATACATTAGTAGGAAAAGAGGTAAGTCTAGAGTTAGTTTAGGTTGATTTAGTTTAGATTAGGATTAAGATTTAGATTTTAAATCAATTTTAAGAAAAGGGTAGTTGGACCCATTTAACTAGTCGGAATTACCATCCCAAATGGATAAGGGTCTAATTGGGTCCCTAACTAGGTGATATCCTTAATGTTGGATATGGTCAATGTTATCGCACAATTTGTACTTGCCCAAAATCCCAAGGCAAGTGCGTACAAAATTGGTGTAACTAGGAATAACCTATCACCGTCACCTTAATAGGAGATCCCTTTTTATTTAGGTGTATTCCAAGACTACCCCAGGGGAGACGTCCCCGGTGACATGGGGGTTTAAGAAGGCTAAGAAAAGAAATCACAAGAGAACTCTTCCCCTCTCATATATCACTCAAATCAAAGGCTTATTTATGTCTTGTAGAGATGAAGAAAATAGATAATATTGTGTACATCTCCAAACAAGACAACAAGGCAAAAAGGGGCACTTTCCAAGTACTCAAGTGATTGTTAGTGCTTCATAAGAAAAAGGACATTCAAAAAGTAAGCTAGCTGATATGAATTTGTAGCAATGCAACAATTTATAATAGGAATTAATATTTTATAACATCCACAAGAATTATGCCTTGAAATTGCTTGAAAAAGACAAGAAAAAGTAACTTTAAATAGGCAAATTGATAATAATGTGTCACAAGAAAAGTTGGCAATGTTTAGCTAGAATTTAATTTCACTTTTGCAGAGAATTTGTTGCAGTTGGATGGCTTTATCAATCTTTTGCAACAGAAGCAAATTCTAATGGTCAAAAGTGCAAGGAGACACCATACAAAGTTAGCACTTACCTATCAAATTGACTAGCAATTATCACAATTGAGTTTTAAATGAGTCAAGTGAAAGTTATGTAGGGAAATGTATACAATAAATGTATATTTGTATGGTTGAAACAATGTTTTGAAACAACATCAATTCAGTTAAGGAGTTAGTCTAGTTTAGGGTTAGCAAATGTTAGTAAAATCTTAAAGGATAAAAGTGTGAGTGTTTGTTTGATCAATCAACACTTGCAAGTGGTAGACTAGTGTCTTTATAGGGTAAATGGAGTCACTAATGGAAGCATCAAATATTAGAGGAAAAATAGCAATGATAATGTTATGTCAAAGGGGTGTAAAGGATGAGAGAGGTGTTGGTATTCCAAGGCCTCAAAAATCCAATTCCTAGAGATAATTGCTAGGAAGTAACAAAGGTTATGCCCTAGCGATTTCTCCTTTCCTTTAACAGAATGTAATAAAATATGCAATGGGAAAGGAAGTAGGGTTAATAGGGTGATACAATGGTAGGTCCCTAGTATCTACTTCGAGATAGGAATCTTTCAATAAATTTTAACATATGTTTTTCTCTTAGGGTTTCAAGCAAGAAATTTCATATTCTTAGACATGAAACAAGTAAAATTAACCATAAGCATCCATTCAAAATAAAGAAATGCATATTTTCCACTTACTTCACCAAGAATAATCAAGCAAAAACCATAGTTGAAGATCCTCCATATGAAAAATTTCCAAAGTACACCAAGAAATGCCTCCTCCAAGAAGTATTCACCACTAAATTTCAGCCAATAAACCTTAAAGAAGGCTAAATTTCAGACCGCAACTTGTGTGATGAGTGAATCATGAAAAAATGAGAGTTTTTTCTCTCTATTTATGTAATATCAATGACCTTCAATTACAATTAGGTCATAAAAAGGTCGGCCTGGCCAAATTACATGAAAAATCCAATTTTTACACAAATTCAAGTAATTAAACCCTAAAATCATCTTTAGAGGTGACATCATTCCCTTCTAGGGTGACATTGAGCCTCTTGGGTGAAATGTTGAGCCTCATATGCAAAACGTTAGGTTTTCCAAGCCTCTAGATGATGTCACACATGTCAATGAGCACACAGCTGCCTCCATAATGCCAATCCTGACGTCAGGTGACATCTAGGGTCACAATTGTGACATCATGGGCCTCCCAATGCCAACTTCCTGGTGGAAGAGAAAGGACCCCCTAGGTCTAGGTCTTCCAAAGTGTCTCTAGTGAAACTTCCTTCCTTTTTCCCGGTGCAAGTCTGTGACATCTCTCTTCCCCTGCCTAGGGTGATAGCATCCATCTGTGGGATTTCATCCCCATGGAGGTTTGAGATAATCATCTCCCCATATGTACCTGTCAACTACGCATGGTCCTACAACAACAAAAAGTACGCCCTCCATGGGATCATAAGTCACATGGATCATAGAAATTTCAATCACATCCAATAATCAAATTACCCAAACATGTGCATCAAACCCCCCTTTACCCAGAAAAATTCTCAAAGACATTATGCAATTTAACCAGTCAGGTTTGGAGAGGGTCTCAGGGTGTCCTATTGGGATAATCCTCCTCAATTTTGGGCCATTTTCTAGGTGAGAGAAAATATAGGTCATGTAAGTGTTGAAATGGTGTAGGGGAAGTGTTTGGGAAGAGGGTGCAGTGGTAACAGGGAAATGTAGGTCTTGCCCATGGGTGCCTTTGTAGAGGGCAAGCTACACCTTATCATGGATTTCATTGTTTCCTAACCCATTCAATTCCTTTTGTTATTAGTCTTATTTCTTTTTATTTTCAAGGGAAAATATGGGGGACATTGTCTTGGCGTGGTGACCAGAGGTGACAACATTACCCACAAGCACTTCACAGAAATGAAAAGGTTGGCTCGTGATGAGACCCTCTTTATCTTGATTATGAGACCAAGAGAAACTACCCTGGTTTGGTGACCAGATAGATGGTATTTTCATATCGCTACATGCCCATGGACCTAATAGGTTGACTCATGATGAGACCTCCCATCCACTAACTAGACCTTGAGTTTTATTTTATTTTATGGGTCCCCTTTTCTTACTAAGAAGCCTTTTATTTATTTCTCGAGAACCCTTGGGTGAATCATATCAAAGGTTCTATTTTGTATTTTAACTCTTTCCTGCTACTTTTACTCTTTGGTTCTTTAGCCCCTTCTTCCCAAAAGGCAAGGTACAACCCTTCCTAGTGTGGAAAACCCAATGCTCGAACCAAGATAGGGGAAGATGAGAGGAATAATGATGAAAAGTGGTAAGTATGGAAGGAATGGACGATGACCTTTCATAGACCCACCCAGTGGAAACTCATCCTAAAGGGGAACCAAATTACTAGGGCATTATGTCACCCCCCGAGTGTGAACAAGTTAAAGAGAATAATTTCCAAGCAAACATTATGAAATGAAGGAGAGTTCAATGCAACATATTCAAATGATTCAAAAATTAGAGTGACACATACCATGATACCCAAAATCATTACCTCATGGAACAAGACCAATTGCTACTTTACGACTAGGCTTGTGAGATGGATTTTGTTGATGATGATAGACGGGTTGCACTGAAGAAAATATGGGCCCTTCAAGGCCAAGCTCAGGTCATCTAGCTCTCGGCATTGCATGTCTAGGACCTATGGGCCTCGAGACATAATATCCTTAGTTATCCCTAGGATAGGGGATAACATTTGGCTCCAACTTGGGGACATGTTCTCACCGTAGAGCGCATGAGAACCTCAACATCTTTGGCATCACCTGTATCTGGGAGATCTCAATTTTTGGCATGTTTACAGGAAGAGTGTGCTTGTCATTGATGGCAAGAACAACAACAACAATGGAATATTGGTAGTAATGATGGAAAATAGGAAAGTAGTGATGATAACATCGAGAATTGTTGTCTACAAGCTCAGGAGGAATAACGTAATTGTGCGCCAGGGCTGAGTTTAACTTCATTGCCAAAGCTCAGGAGAGATAGCGTTTTTCAGAAATGAAAATGAGACCCAAAGTCATCAGGACTCATAGAAGGATCAAAGGTCGAGGCCTTTGACACTTATAAATTCTTCCAAGTTGGGAGGAAGCATAAGCTTAGGAGGAGGAGTGACATTGGTCGTTGGATCAAACACTATGAAGAATTTGGACCATTAGATCAAATTCCATATAGGAGGAACGAGTGCGCAGGAGAGGAATAGATCCCATCAGTTGGATCTGAGCGTGAAGGACTAACAACTGTTAGATCCATTGTATTTGCAAGGAGGATAGCTCAAGACAAAATCTCCTGGAGACGAAGTCGTGAAATGAAAATTCTCAATTTGATCTGGACCATTGGATCATGGAGGGTCGTGGACCATCGATCTGACGCAAGAACAATTTTGGGAATCAGAATAAGGGAGGTGAGACAATTTTCGACATCGCGAAATGTGAAGAGGAGATCTTGAACGTTGGATCATGGAGAGATCTGGACTGTTGATATGGCTAACCTCCGACATTGTGAAATGTAAATTCCTGATGAGATCTAGGTCATCGGATCACTAAGGTTCATGGACCATTGATCTGGCATGACGAATTTCAGAGTTCGAGAGCTCAGACTTCGAATAATGAAGAAGAGATAACTCTCAAGATCATGAAATGAGAAGTCACCAAGCGCCTTTCTGACTGGCGTGTGGTCACAGCCAGAGGTCACGTCAGCGGAGAGTAAGGGAAGGAGCTAGCGTTTTAGGCTCCACTTCGGATTTTGTGAGTTGGGAGAATCGAGGCAAATAACAGTAGAAGATCATGAAACACAAAGTCACATAGCGACCTTTAGCATGTGGTCACACCCTGTGGACATGTGAAGAGGAACTTGCACCTAGTGCTAGTTCACACAGATGAAGTTCACAAGGAGATTCTTCGCGAGGAACTCCTGTAACCGTCAGATGAACTGTAACTATAAAAGAGAAGAGGAAGGGTCACACTGGCAGAGAAGCCAAGAATCTCAGGATAATGACCATTGATGATGTACAGACTGTGGATAACTTCCGGAGAAGGTGAAGAGTTGTGTCGATGATGTGGTAGGGGTATCGGCGTGATAAAACACAAAACAGAGAAGAGAGGTAGAGCTCTTTGATAGTTTTTTCATGTGGGAAGAAGGTGGTTGTGTAGAGGACCAAAAGAGTATATAAGAGGCACAGGGCATAGAATGTAGGTGCCACAGAGAACAGGAAATGGGGCAGAAAATCTAAATAGAGAGGTAGTGGTGCGTAGGAGGAGAAAGAGTGGAGCATAGAAGCAGAAAGATGCATAAGTCACAGAGGATAGAAGGTGAAGAAGGTATTGAGATGTAATAGATTAGATCAGAGATAGATCATGTAAGTAAGTTTTATATTTCAGGGTGGTAGGGAGGTGATAGGGAGGACTGTTTTCCTCAGAGTTTCAAGTGGGTACTTGAACACAGGGAGTTTTAGCTTCCATCTGGTTGCAACCAAAAAAACCAAGGTGGTAGGGTGGTTCAAGGGAGAAATATTGTTCTTTTTTATACAATTTTGTGCCTGTGTGACTGGAAGTTGGTGCTTCCATCCAGTTGATGTTGGAACACTCAGGGAGTTGGTGTTTCCTTCTAGTGGGTGCTAGAGAAACTAGAGAGTTGGTTCTCTCAACAAGTTGCAGCTTGTAAAACAGAGGTGGTATCCTCACATTGATTTGTTGCTCAAAGATAGATGATGTACATGAAATTTGGAGCTTGAATGACATCCTAAGAAGAAGAGGTTTTCTCCCTTTATGGGTTTCCTCATGAAAATCAGTCTCCCTGTGTATTCTGTGTGATTGATCAAATATTGTATATCTATGCATGTTAAGTTATCAACAACACATTAGATAATAATTTAGAAAGATTCAAAAAAGAACAAAAAAAAAATCAAGGTTATATATATAACTGATTCACACCCCCCCCCACCTACTCTCAGTTATTTTTCCAACAATTGGCATTAGAGTTGGTGCCTTTGATCAAAGGTAGATCCATAAGCTTGATCATGACTATTCATGAAGGAATTTCAACTAATAGAATCCCTATTTTTTATGGAACAAACTTTTCCTTCTGGAAAATAAGGATGAGAACATATTTAATGTCCTTGGGTGATGATGTTTGGGATGTCGTTGAAACTGGATATGTGAAGCATGTAGTCTTGGCCTCAAAAGATGATAAGCTAGAGTTTATCTTTAATGCAAAATAAATGAATTTCATCCTCAATGGACTTGTAGAAGCCGATTTTTTCAAAGTCATGCACTATGATTCAGCAAAAGCTATGTGGGACAAGATGATAAGTAGTTATGAAGGTAATGAAAATATGAAAGACGCAAAACTTCAGACTCATGGACTGAAACTTGAGCATTTGAAAATGGATGAAGACAAAACTATTGGTAAGTACTTCTTACATATAGAATAACTTTTCAACACTATGAAAGGTCTAGGCAAGACAATAGATGAATCTTTTCTAGTCTAGAAAATATTAAGATCTCTTCCTGATATATTTAACTCAAAGGTCTCTACTATAGAGGAAATAATTGATCTCAAAGTGTTGACACTAGATCAACTTCTTGGAACCCTAACTACTTATGAAATTAGAATCACCAAAGGTAAATCCACTACAAGAGAGGCATCCTTTAACGTAGAGAAAAACACAAAATCCGATATAGATAAGATTGAAGCAAATTTTGTGAGAAGACTGATGAAAGGATAAGGAAAATACAAAGGTAAATTTCCCTTAAAATGTTTCAACTGTGGTAATATTGGTCATTTTGCATCTAAGTGTCCTCACAAAAGAAAGGATCATACATATGAAGATGAAGAAAAGCATAAACACAAGAAGGTCTATAGAGAGAATAATTTTAAGAAGAAAATCCTTTGTGTAAACAATGATGACGATCCTTTAGATGATGAAGACAATGACTCTTCTATTGAAAGTAAAATAAATGATTTCATGATAATAGACTTAGAAGATATAAAAATTGAATATACAGGAAGTGATTTCGATGATTGCGAAGAAGTACTAGATCTTGAAGAAGAACTTCTCAGTTCCATGGAAGAGATTGATAGACTCAGAAAAAAGAAAAGAAAACAAAAATAGTTATTGCTCAGGTATGAGAAAACATGCAATGAAACATCTGAATAAATTGTTCTGTTGAAAGTTAAGTTAGAAGAAGCTAAAAGGATTGAGGACATCCTCACAAAACAATTAAAGGAAGCCAAAACAAAAGGTGAAAAACATGAAACTGAAGTAGTGTCTGTCAGAAAAGATCTAGAGAAATTTCAGGCTTTATATCATCAAAATCTAACAAGTATTAAATCCTCAGAAGGATTATCCACCATTCTGAATCAGCAAAGGAATCCAAAGTTGAAAACTGGTTTGGGTTATGAAGAGGGATCAAGTAGTGGTCATCCAAGCAACAAAGAATCCATCAAGTTTGTCAAATCTACAACCATTGACAACAACAAACCTGCAGAAACAAAGGAAGATAATCATCTGCCAAGGAGGAGTGAAGAAAAAGGTACCAGAACTGAATTTGTAGAACAAAGAAATAATATACCCTCTACTCAATAAAATCATCAGCATGGAAGAAATCAACCTGCTCAAAGAAGACAACCATTTTCCAGGTACAAAGATTTTTTCTATGGATATTGTTTTTACTATTCTAACTTTGGCCACAAAGCTATAAATTGTTCATTAAGGTTTAGACATGAGAAATCAATACACCCAAGGAATAAATATTTTCCACAACAAAGAATGAGACAATCAAGTAACAAAAAAACACAGACTACAAATCATGTGATGGCTGGGAAAAGGATGCAAATTAAGCATAACAATCGTTATGATCCTTTATTCAATGAACTACAATGTTACATCTACCATAATTATGGACATAAAGTTGTAGACTGTCATGTAAAGAACTATAAGCCAGTTTCAAATCAAAGAGACAAAAACGTCAATGTTTGGAAGAAAGAAGATAACAAGTGTGGATTAGTGTTGGAAGCTCAAAGACAAAAGAACCCCTGGTATATTGGCAGAAGATGCTCTAGTCATATGACAGGTGACAAAAGTAAGTTCCTATCACTCAAAGAAAGTAAATCATAAAATGTGACCTTTGGAAACGATGCTCCAGGAAAGATCAAAGGTAAAGGTCTAGTAATCTTAAGTAATGGAAGAGCCAAATCTCAAGATGTATTTTTGTTGATGGATTAAAGAATAATCTTCTTAGTGTTAGTTAGGTGTGTGACAGAGGATGTGAAGTCACTTTCACTACCAAATATTGTAAAATAAAAATAATGAACACAGGAGAGTTTATTGCAAAACTAGGGGTTAGAACTAAAAACGATGTCTATGTTATGAAGGAAGATAAGGAGGAATGCCATTTAAGCAAATTTGATGAAAGTTGGTTATGGCACAGAAGGCTTGGAAACCTGAATTTTGATCATATTGTCAAGTCGAATAATGAAGTTGTTGTGAAAGATATTCCAAGAATATCTAAGCCTCATAACTCTGTATGTGAATCATGTCAAATAGGGAAGTTGATTCGTGTTCAATTCAATTCGAAGAGTTTCACATCTTCAGAGAAAACACTTCAAATTATTCATATGGATCTATGTGGGCCATCGTGAAAGGAAGGAACTAGAGGAGAAATTTACTAGTTTATGCTGGTCATTGATGACTTCTCCAGACTTACATGGGTTTCCTTTCTGAGAGAAAAATCTGATGCATTTGAGAAGTTCAAAAAATTGAAGGCGTTAGCTGAGAATCATATAGGAAGGAAGTTAAAGGTAATTCGCTCAGGCAGGGGAGGATAATTTATGTCAATAGATTTCAAAGAATTATGTGACATACATGGAATTAAAAGAGAATATACTATTCCAAGTACTCCTCAACAAAATGGAGTTGTAGAACGACAAAATAGATCATTTCAGCAGATGGCAAGGGCTATGATGAGTGAAATAGACATTTCAAAAACCTTTTGGGTGGAGGTTGTTCACATGGTTGTTCATATTCTAAACAAAGGGCATCTAAGGCTGAACAATGATAAAACTCCATATGAGTTGTGGTTTGGTTGATCTGCATCAATTAAGCACTTCAAAGTATTTGGAGGTAAATGCTACATCAAAAATAATGTTGATCATTTAGGAAAATTTGATGGTAGATCTTATGAAGGTATCTTCTTAGGATATACAATGAACAGTAAAGGATACATATGCTTAAACAAAAGAATGCATAAATTAGTATACTATATTGATGTTCGAATTGATGAAGAAGCTCCTGTAAAAGATCAATAGAGAATAAGCACCAAGTCAGATGAAGAAGATGATGAGGATAATGAAAATGAAGAACAACAAATCTTAGAGTCACAAGAAGGTGATGAATCAGATGGAGAAGAGACACCAAGACAAGAAGATTCAAGACAACAATCAGCATCAAATCCTTCCTCCAGAATCACTCAAAAGAATCATCCTGCAAGTCAGATAATTGGTGAGAAAGACAAAGGTGTACAAACCAGGAGAAGGATAATCAAAGCCACTGAGCAATCACATATAGCCTTCATATCCATGGTGGAACCCAAGAAATTTTATGAATCCAGTAAGGATGTAAATTGGTTAAAATCAATGAATGAGGAACTAAATTAGATTGAAAAGAATGATACTTGGGAACTTGTTCCTAGGACAACAAATAAAAATGTAATAGGATTCAAATGGGTCTACAAAAATAAGATGAATGAGCAAGGAAATATTGTAATAAATAAGGATAGATTGGTTTGCAAAGGGTATGCTCAAATAGAAGGACTGGATTTTGATGAAACATTTGTGCCCATAGCAAGATTAGAATCTATTAGAATGTTTCTTTCTTATGCTTGTCATAAGAATTTTAAATTCTACCAAATGGATGTCAAGTCAACTTTTCTAAATGGAGATCTAAAAGAAAAAGTCTATATGGAACAACCAGAGGGTTTCCAAGTGTCAGATAATCCCAGCCTTGCCTGCAAGATTAAGAAAGCCTTATATGGGTTGAAACAAGTTCCTCATGCATGGTATTATAGATTGTATAAGTATCTTCAAGACAAAGGGTTCAAGAGAGGAACAGTTGGCTGCAATCTATATATCAAAATAGAGGATAATGATTTTCTCACTGGTCTATGCAGATGACATCATCTTCGAAAGTAATAATGCTTCATTGGTACAATGGTTTGTTTCTACCATGCAGTCTAAATTTGAAATTTCTATGATAGGGGAACTGTCATTTTTTCTTGGTCTGCAAATTACTCAGAGGTCTGAAGGAATATTTATTTCTTAGGAGAAATATATAAGAGAAATGTTTAAAAGGTTTCAAATGGAATATTCTACACATATGAGCACACATATGGTCACTAGATGCAAGTTAAGAAAGGATGATGACTCACCTGATGTTGATCAGAGTTCATATAGGTCTATGATAGGCAACTTGTTGTACATCACAACATCTCACCCAGACATAATGCATGTTGTTAGAATGGTAGGATGGTATCAGTCTGCACCTAAATAGAGTCATTTTCTAACTATCAAAAGAATATCCAAATACTTGAAAGGAACAATGAACTATGACCTATGGTATCCTAGGAATTAGAATTTTCAATTATCAATCTATTCAGATGTTGATTGGGCTAACTACATGGATGAAAGGGAAATCATGAGTGGAGGTGCATTCTTCTTAGGAGATTCTCTTATAGCATGGTTGAGAAAGAAGAAAGGTTCCATTTCCTTATCAACTACATAAGTTGAATACATTGCAATTGCCACTTGCTGGACCCAAGTACTGTGGATGATTCAGACACTTGCAGACTTGGAGGTCAAATATATTGCATCAATTCCAATTCATTGTGATAATACTAGTGCAATTAGTGGGTCAAAGAATCATGTATTTCACTCCAAGACTAAGTATATACCCATCAAGTATCACTTCTTGAGGTAACATGTATCCAAAACTATTGTTTCTTGGCATTATATTCCATCCAAAGATCATATTGTTGATATCTTCACTAAACCGCTTCCAAAATCCCAGTTTTAGTATCTATGCCAGAAGTTGGGTGTGACCCTGTTATCAAGTTAAAATAGTTTATCTGATCAGGGGGGGAGTGCTCATAGTATATCTAATCAGGGGGAGAGTGCTTCAGGGGGAGAACAAATTCACTCTCAGTTCTCTTTGACATTGATGTCAAAGGGGGAGAAAAAGGTGTGCTTTTCTACAGTTGGAGGTCTAAGAAGAATAGTGCAGCCTTTCAAGGTTGCCATCAATGACAAAGGGGGAGATTTTTGGCACGTTTAAATGAAGAGTGTTCTTGTAATTTATGGAAAGAACAACAACAATGATGGCATATTGGTAGAAATAATGGAAAACATGAGAGCAATGATGATAGAATCGAGAATTGGTGTCTACAATCTCAGGAGGAATAGCATAGAGTTGCACGTAGAGCGCAAGTGTGCACCAGGGCCAAGGTTAACTTCATTGTCAAATATCATGAGAGATAGTGTTTTCATAAATGTAGACGAGACCCAAAGTCATTAGGACTCATAGAAGGATCAAAGGTCGAGGCTTTTGACACTTAGAAATTCTTCCAAGTATGGAGGAAGTGTAAGCTCAGGAGGAGGAGCGACAGTGGTCGTTGGATCAAACATTGTGAACAATATGGACTGTTATATCAGATTCTAAATAGGAGGAATGAGTGCATAGGAGAGGAAAAGATCCCATCTGTTGGATCTGAGTGCGAAGGACCAACAACCATTAGATTCAGTGGATTTGCAAGGAGAATGAGATCAAGAGAAAATCTCTGAGAGAGCAAGTCGCTAAATGAGAATTCACGATTTGATTTGGACCATTGGATCGTGGAGGGTCATGGACCATTGATATGACACAAGTGCAAGTTCAGGATTCAGAATAAGGGAGGTGAGCCAACTTTTGACAGTGTAAAGTTCATAGTCATGCAACATGAAGAGGATATCTCGATCGTTGGATCATGGAGAGATATGGACCATTGATCTGGCTAACCTCCGACATCACGAAACTTAAAGTCTCGATGAGCTAGGGGTCGTTGGATCACTGAGGGTCATGGACCGTTGATCTGGCATGATGAAGTTCGGAGTTCGAGAGCTCAAACTTCTAAGAATGGAGAAGAGATAACTCGCAAGATCCTGAAACGTGAAGTCATGAAGCGCATTTCTGACTGTCATGTGGTCACATCCAGAGGTCACGTTAGTGAAGAATAAGTGAAGGAGCTATCATTTCTAGGATCCACTTTGGATTTTGTGAGTTGGGAGAATTGAGGCAACTCACGGCAGAAGATCGCGAAACATGAATTTGCATAGCGCCCTTTTTGTTTAGCATGTGGTCACAGCCTATGGACATGTGAAGAGGAACTTGCACCCAGTGTTAGTTCATGCAGGTGAATTTCATAAGGAGCTTCTTCATGAGGAACTCATGTAATTTTCAAATGAACTATAACTATAACAGAGAAGAGGAAGGGTCACACTGGAAGAGAAGCCAAGAATCTTAGGATAATGACCACTAATGATGTACAAATTGTTGGTTGTGGAGCCTGATTATCTTCCTGATTCAGAGGTCCTTGCTTTCAATCATGTTTATACCCCATGAAGTATTTACACCCCAGAAGTATGTACACTCTTCCACGCGAGGGAGTGCAGAGGGGGCGTACCCCCTCTGTGAGGTGGAAAAATTCCCTTGTAAACGTATATTGTAATTTCATTGTAAATCTGGACTGTTCATTATAAGGTCACAGATCTAACAGTAGAGATTATGTTAGGGTTTTTTTCCCTAGAAGGCAACCCTCTTTTATGAGGGAAATGTATTGCGGCTATGGTTGATGGAGAATATTGTATTATGAGAGAGGAGACTGTGAGATAAAGAAGAGGAAATTATAGTGGGTTTTGATGTAAGTTGTATCCCTTCATTTGTTGGATAATAATAAAGGAAGGACCTGGCAATTTCTCTGGTGGACGTAGCCCACACTAGGTGAACCACGTAAATCTGTGTCTCTCTTGTATTGTGTATCTTATGTGTTTTGTTTCCGCATTTGTTTTATTTTATTGCTCTGTGGTCCTGTTTTTCTAACAATTGGTATCAGAGCGAAAGGTAACTTGCAGGAAAAGAGGGTTCTTGGTTCCAGTGGGAGCAATGTCGAAAGATGGAAATTTTAGGGTCGAGAAATTTAACGGCCAAAACTACTAGTTATGGAAGATGTAGATGGAATATTATTTATATCAGAAGGATCTATTCCTACCATTGGGCGGAATAGCAAAGAAGCCAATGGCCATGAAGGATGAAGAATGGGAGATTCTTGATAGAAAGGCTCTAGGAACGATACAACTGATCCTGGCAGCATCGGTGGCTTTCAATATTTCCAAAGAAAAGACAATAAAGGGTTTGATGGATGCATTGGCCAAATTATATTAAAAACCCTCGACATCCAATAAGGTATTTCTAATGAAGAGATTATTTAATGTGAAGATGTCAGAAGGTGGGTCTATTGTAGATCATTTAAATGAATTTAATGTGGTTACTAATCAACTAAGTTCTGTAAAAGTGGACTTTGATGATGAGGTCAGGGCTCTTATAATCTTGTGCTCATTGCCAGAAAGCTAGAACAACTTGGTCATGGTTGTAAGTAACTCTGTCTCTAGTTCAAATACTTCAAAATTTGATGATGTTGTTGGTGTTATCCTTAGTGAGGAAATGCGATAGAAAAGCACAGGTGAGACATCAGGTAATGCGTTGAATATGGAGAACAAGGGAAGACAAAAGGATAGAGGAAAGGGCTCAGGGAACCGCGAGAATTCTAGGAAGGGCAGATCCAAATCCAGACTTGGAAAGATAGAGTGTTGGAATTGTGGGAAGAAAGGACATCTGAAGAAAGATTGCAAAGATCCAAAGAAACAAAGAGATGGACAACAGGAGAGAAATCAGGAAGCAAATGTAACAGGTGATGTGTTACAAAATGCTTTGATTCTTTCTGTAGATAATATTTTTGAGTCTTGGGTAGTAGATTTAGGGGCTTCATTTCATGCCACACCCCATAAGAAACATTTTCTAGATTATGTTCAAGGTGATTTTGGATAGGTTCATTTGGGTGATGATGCACCATGCAAAATTGTTGGAATGGGAAAGGTAAAAATAAAGCGACGCAATGGAAACCAATGGTTGTTGAAAGAGGTAAGACATGTTCCAAATTTAAGGAAAAAATTAATTTCAACAGGGCAGTTGGCAAGTGAAGGTTGTATATCCATATTTACAGATAAGATGTGGAAGGTCATCAAAGGATCATTGGTGATAGAAAAAGGAGAAAAGGTAGGTACATTGTATTTATGTACTGATAATACTGACTCTTCTATATCTTTAGCTTCTACAGGAGTGGATACAACACTATGGCATCATAGGTTGGGATACATGAGTGAGAAGGATATGCAAATCCTTCACAAAAGAAATTTGCTTCCATATCTTAAACAAATTGATTTGGACTTCTGTGAGCATTGTGTTTATGGAAAAAAAAAGAGAGTCAGATTTATCAGAGTTGGAAAATAAAAGAAGAATGAAAGGTTAGAACTTGTGCATATAGATGTATGGGGACCAGCTCAAGTATCATCTCTTGGTGGCTCTCATTAGTATGTTACTTTTATTGATGATGCAACTAGAAAAACTTGGGTTTATTGCATTCGACAAAAAATTGATGTTTTTGATACTTTTAAGAAATGGAAAGATTTAGTTGAGAATGAGACAGGAAAAAGTTTGAAGTGTCTCAGATCAGATAATGGAGGTGAATATTGCAGCAAGGATTTTGATGATTATTTTTCATACCATGGGATTCATAGAGAGAAGACAATTCCAAGAACACCACAAGAAAATGGTGTTTCAGAAAGGATGAACAGGACAATCATGGAGCATGCAAGGAGTATGAGATTGCATGTCAGTTTGCATTTATAGTTCTAGGCAGATGATATAGATACTGATGTTTACTTAATAAACAAAGGACCTTCAAGCTCTTTGGATGGTAGAATTCCAGAGGAGGAATGGACAGGAAAAAAAGTAAACTATTCTTTTTTGAAAACTTTCAGTTCTGAAGCATTTGTCCATATTGATAAAAAAAATAGAACAAAGATTGAGGCAAAATCCAAGAAGTGTACCTTTATTGGATATGGTGTTAATGATTTTGGTTATCTCTTATGGGATTATGAAAATAACAAAATCGTTAGGAGTAGAGATGTCATATTTAACGAGAAGGTCATGTACAAAGATCAGTTGCAGGGAAAGAAATAGGAAAAAGAAAAATAAGAATACACAGTGCTTGATGAGATCATTGAAAAATAAATTCCAAAGGAACCAGAAAATCAAAATGTACAACAACAGGAGCAGCATGTACCTCAAACACCTGCAAGTGTTGTTAGAAGATCTACCAGGTTAAGTATACCCCCTGAATGATACTCTCCTTCATTGTGATATTTATTGTTGACTGATTCTGGTGAGCCAGAATGTTATGAAGAAGCAATGTAGGTAGACACCAAAAAGAAGTGGGAGCAAGGAATGAAAGAGGAAATGGACTCGCTGGCAAATAACCAGACTTAGGACTTGGTTCAGTTGCCTGTGGGAAAAAGAGCATTGCAGAATAAATGGGTTTACAAGTTGAAGGAAGAAGATGGAGGAGAAAAGCGGTACAAGGTTAGACTTGTTGTAAAGGGGTTTGCACAAAAAAACGGTATAGATTTTGATGAAATATTTTCTCCTGTTACTAAAATGACTTTAATTAGGACTATTTTAATTCTTGTGGTAGTAGAAGATTTACATCTTGAACAGTTAGATGTAAAAACAACTTTTCTCCATCGGGATTTGGAGGAAGAGATTTATATGTAGTAGCCACAGAGGTATGAGGTCAAAGGGAAGGAGAATTTGGTATGCAAGTTGAAGAAGAGATTGTATGGCCTAAAGCAAGATCCAAGGCAGTGGTATTTGAAGTTTGACAGGTTCATGACAGAATAGGGTTATAGTAGATGTCATCCTGATCACTGTGTTTATTTTAAAAGGCTAGAAAATGGAAGCTATATTATCTTGCTATTGTATGTAGATGACATGCTTATTGCAGGGTCTAATATGCAGGATATAAATATGATCAAGAAGAAATTATCCAATTCATTTGTGATGATGGATTTGGGTGTTGCAAAGAAAATACTTGGCATGAGAATAACAAGAGACAGAAAAAATCGCAAATTGACATTGTCTCAGGGTGAGTACACAGAGAAGGTGTTGGAGAGGTTTAGAATGCAGAATGAAAAACCAGTTAGTACACCTTTGGTTAGCCATTTCAAATTAACTAAGGAAATGTGTCCCAAGACACAGGAGGAGATAGAATACATGTCCAGGGTCCCTTATTCATCAGCGGTTGGTAGCTTGATGTATGCAATGGTTTGCACAAGACCAGATATTGCAAATGCAGTGGGAGTTGTGAGTAGGTATATGAACAATCCAGTTAAAGAACATTGGGAGGCAGTAAAGTGGATTCTTAGGTATTTGAGAGGTACCACTACTCATGCATTATGTTTTGGAGGCTCAGACACTTTTCTACAAGGATATGTTGTTTCAGATATGGTAGGTGATAAAGACAGCAGGAGGAGCACCACAGGGTATGTTTTTACTATAGGTGGAACAACAGTAAGTTGGATTTCAAAACTGCAAAAGGTTGTTGCACTTTCAACAACAGAGGCAGAGTATGTTGCTGCTACAGAGGATAGTAAAGAGATGATTTGGTTACAGAGGTTTATGGAGGAATTGGGAAAGAATCAGGAGAATAGCAGGTTGTAATGTGATAGTGAGAGTGCAATTCATCTAGAAAAGAAATGATCCCTTCATTCGAAGACTAAGCATATACAGTTGAGGTACCACTTCATACGATCTACCTTGGAAGATGGACATTTGAAGTTGGGAAACATACACACTAGCCAGAATCCTCCAGAAATGTTAACAAAGGGAGTAACCAAAGAGAAACTGAGTTCCTGCTCAGTTTCAGGTCCAAGAAGGTTCAAATTCCATCAGATACAACAGTGGTGGAGTTTTTGATATCAGTCTCCAAGTGGGAGATTGTTGGTTGTGGAGCATGATTATCTTCCTAATTCAGAGGTCCTTGCTTACAGTCGTGTTTATACCCCATGAAGTATTTACACCCCAGCAGTATGTACACTCTTCCACGCGAGGGAGTGCAGAGGGGGTGTACCCCCTTTGCAGGGTCCGGGGGGGCTATCCCCCTGGCTGGGGGGTCTGGGGGCAAGTGGACCCCCAATGGGGGTTTGGGGGCAAAACCCTTGAAGGAAAAATTGCCTTGTAAATGTATATTGTAATTTCATTGTAAATATGGACCATTCATTATAAGGTCACAGATCTAACAATAGAGATTATGTTAGGGTTTTTTTCCCTAGAAGGCAACCCTCTTTTATGAGGGAAATGTATTGCGGCTATGGTTAATGGCATATTGTATTTTGAGAGAGGAGGCTGTGAGAGAAAGAAGAGGAAGATACTGTGGGTTTTGTTGTAGGTTGTATCCCTTCATTTGTTGGATAATAATAAAGGAAGGACCTAATAATTTATCTGGTGGACATAGCCCACACTGGGTGAACCACGTAAATATGTGTCTCTCTTGTATTGTGTATCTTCTGTGTTTTGTTTCTGCATTTGTTTTATTTTATTGCTCCGCAGTCCTGTTTTTCTAACACAAACTATGGATAACTTCCAGATAAGGTGAAGAGTTGTGTGGATGATGTGGTAGAGATCTTGGCGTGATAAAAACACAGAACAAAGAAGAGAGGTAGAGCTCTTTGATATTGTTTTCATGCGGGAAGAAGGTGGTTGTGTAGAGGATCAGAAGAGTATATAAGAGGCGCAATGCATAGAATGCATGTGGCATAGAGAGTAGGAAATGGGGCAGAAAAGCTGAATAGAGAGGCAGTGGTGCGCAGGAGGAGAAAGAGCATAGCATAGAAGCATAAATACGCATAAGTCGTAGAGGATAGAAGTTTAAGAAGGTATTGAGTTGTAACAGATCATATCATAGATAGAGTAAGTAAGTAAGTTTTATATTTTAGGGTGCGAGGGAGGTTCTAGGGACGACTGTTGTCCTCAGAGTTTCAATTTGGTACTTGAATACAGGGAGTTGTAGCTTCTATATGGTTTTATCCAAAAAACCCAGGGTGGTAGGGTGGTGCAAGGGAGAACTATTGTTCTATGTTATACAAGTTGGTTCATGTGTGATTGGAAGTTGGTGCTTCCATCCAGTTGGTGCCGGAACACTCATGGAGTTGGTGCTTCCTTCTAGTGGGTGCTAGAGAAACTAGAGAGTTGGTGCTCTCAGCAAGTTGCAACTTGTAAAATAGAGGTGGTAGCCTCACATTGAATTGGTGCTCAAATATAGATGATGTACATGAAAGTTGGATCTTGAATGACATCCTAAGAAGAAGAGGTTTTCTCCCTTTATGGGTTTCCTCATGAAAATTAGTCTCCCTGTGTATTATGTGTGATTGATCAAATATTGTATATCTATGCATGTTAAGTTATTAGCAACACATTAAATAATAATTTAGAAAGATTCAGAAAAGAACAAGAAAAGTTTCAAGGTTATATATATAACTGATTCACCCCCCCCCTCTCATTTATTTTTCCAACATCAACAAAATGAATTAGTAATATTGAGGGTGGTGATGTCACCCCTCACTCATATATGATGGAATAACAGTAAGCAAGAATATATATACAAAATAAAAATGAAACTAAAACTATACTACACTAGCATGATATGCAGATGGTATATACAATGGATGCAAATGCATACCTACCTCTACTTACATGTTGGTTGAATGTTAGGTGTATTCAAACAACCAATGAAACCATCCTAGCAATATCTCATAATACCTACCTCTGTGCTTCATCATGAACCAAAACAATGACAAGTCAAGCACAAAAATAACATGAGTTAGAACATGTAACACATCATCAGAAATCGTAAAGTATAGCTCATAGAGGTCGAAGGGAGGGATAAAATTATGCCAATTCACACTTCTAGGAAAGTGCTCAATCCATCTCAGAAAGGGATCTTGAAAAATAGAAGGTTCAAAAGACTGAATCAAAGAGTTTGAACGTTAGCTACCTTGGAAATATTCACATCCTGAGGTCTGGGAAGGGACTAGTAAGAACCTAGAGGATGATTGAAAATTTCTTAAGGGAAGACTGAAAGACTGAGATAATAAACTTCTTCTTAATGTATTCAACGTACCCTTGGATTATAAAAGAAGGATTTTCCTTGGATAAAACTCAAGACAAGGGGCATGTTCCCCAACTACACCCTTAGTGACATAGCGAGGTAAAGTAAATGAAGGGGGTTGGAGAAACTTAAGGGTGACCACTTTCTAAGGTATTTCCCTCATCTTCCCAAGTTCTTCGCAATATGGTCTTCCACATCATCGACCCCTGCTAGACATGATAGTGACACCCTGTCAACTAGTGACGTTAAGGTTGGTAAGAAGAAGACAACTGTCAAATTTCCTTACATGTTATGCGAAGGTGATCATTACTCTCACCTTTGTCCTCATATGGATGAGGCTTCTTCTCTTTTGAAAAAGATTTAACTTCCAACTGGTTATCGTAATATTTCTTTCAACCCATCATTAGTTTATGGACTATTCAATCTGGTTCCATCCCTGATCAGTCTAGTTGATTAGGTGGTCAATCTAGTTTCATCCTCAGTTGAACCACTAACCAAAGTAGTTGATCTAGTTCCATCATCGATCATCCCCACTGTTCATCTGGAAAATGAAACCCAAGTGATTGATCCAGTACCGTCATCAGTCAGTCCCACCCTTCATCTAAAGAGTGCCAAAGTGGTCGATATGGTTCCATCATCGGTTGACCCCACTCCTCCTCTAAAGAGTTCGAAAGTGGTCACTTCGGTTACATCATCGGTCAATCCCACTCTTCCTATTAAGAGTGTCAAAGTGGTTGATTTGTTTCCACCACCAGTCAATCCCACTCCTAAATCAAAGAGTGAGGATGTCTCTCAAGTATATCTTGTTAATAATGATTCACCCAGACAAGGAGGCACTCGACCCGTCCCAATGGCACCCACTTCAAGCAATCAGATGTTTTCTATTGATTGGAATCATTTGACAGAACCCCGTCTTCCTTCTTAGGTGCCTTTCCAAATCACTGTGTAGGTTTGTGATAGGAATATTCCTAGCACTATAATAGATGAAGGTGCTTATGTTAGCATCTTATCCACAAATTCTTCGTAATATTTTGGTTCCCCACAGCTTGCTCCCATGACTCAGAATTTGTTAACCTTTGAAGGAATATTTAGTCAACCTTTAGGGATCCTTCCTCAATTTTTGGTTACTTTGGGAGGAAAAATGGATTACGTTGATGTGATGGTAGTTCACGACCCCTTGGAATTTAAAATGTTCCTCAGGCGAGACTATGTCTATGCTATGAGAGCTTTTGTGTCCACTCATTTTTTAGTGATGTGTTTCCCTCACAATGGAAACATAGTAACAATCGACCAGCTTTCATTCATTGACCCTCATCTGATGGTCAACCATCTACCTTCCCTGAATGGTTTGTACATGTCAGCGATGTCTACCCATCATGGGTCAATTATGTAACAACCTGCCCATGCGTTCAACCATGCACGAGAGGGAATCTCTCCATTCTCCTGACTTAGATATAATAGTTGACATGGTCATCTCATCGATAGGGCTATTAGAGCCATATCTCCCTACTCTTATCGAGGTCGTTGACATGTAATCCTTCCAGAGTGATTTTCTTACATCTAGCAAAGATCTCTTGGAGGCCATGATTGACGTTTGTACCTTGACATGTATTCCTTCCAGAGTATTATCCTCTTGGAAGATGTGATCAAGAAGAGGTTATGAGCATATTTTTCATCTCTCTAGCAAGCTCATTAAAAAATGAAACATAAGCTACAATCATAGTTTTTCTTCTTTGTGGAAATCTTGTTAAAAAATGAAATAGAGGTCTTGAGCATAGTTTCTCTTTTCTATGGATATCTCATTAAAAAATGAAATAGAGGTCTCGAGGGACAATTAAAAATTGAGTTTAATTAGCATTGATTCCATTGGCTGGAATAAGAGGTCACACTGCAAAGAATTGTTTTTACAACAAAGAGAAGGCATCTGGTAAACAATGCATTAGATCGGTAAAGGTAGATAAGTTAGTCTAATTATTCAAACGTTGATGATTCGACTGCTTGGAATCCACCTGATCTCCACGTGGAAGCTAGCATGAAAAAACAATTTACTCATCAAACCTAAAGACATGCAACAATTTGTACCAGAGATTGGTTTCAACTCGGTTCGGTTGGAGAAATCCAATATACACAAAAGGAATCTCGATATCATTTAGAAGTTGTCAACACAAGAATGTGGTTCATGGAATTAATTATAGTTTATTTTAGATTAGTTATATTTTATTGTTTTTAGCTTCTTAAATTTATATTAACTACAGAATCTTAAATTTTGTAGTCACTCTTTTTATATTATTATTAATAGATTTTATTGGTTTGGTGATACATGTATTTGGTTGTTTGTTACAAAGTGGATTGAGGCATGATTTTTTATCCAAATTTATCAAGGAAAATATGACACCGGTTTTAAAAAACACTTCAACGTGCTTGTGAACAGTTATGATTCACTGATATATATATTTCTTGTGTTAAATATTGAGAAGGACTCCAATTTCTGTAAGAGAGAAAAGTCTTTGCATTGTTGTAAGAAGACATTTTTACTGTGGAATTGGGGAAAAGAATTTTCTCATAGGAGGAGCTCTTGGCACTTTTGCAGGGAATGCACTGTTGGTTGGAATGCAGGGAGAATTCGATGGTTGGAATGTGTTGATCATTCTTGAGTATTGATGCACTGTTGTATTGGTTTAACAACTGATTAATATTTTAATCAATAAATCCTCAACTTTATTTCAATCTTTGATATTTATGAATATATTATTCATGACTTAGCACGGTTGTTAATATCATGGATATTTGTTTATTTAAACTAATGAAAAACTATTTTTTTCATGGTGGGTTTCGATTGGAACAAGGTTAAGTATCATATTTATGTAGATTGATATGCTTCATTTTTAGTTATTTATCATTGAATGCAGATTTCTCTATTTGCTTTGTATCATTGTTGCATCTATTGAATTATTTCGATGATGTGATAATGCACTTAATAATGAATATTTTTTAAGTAGATGAATCTAAGTATGGATATACAAAATCATGATAACTATTTATTGGGATAATTATATGGATTTATC